>CABFVX010002388.1:0-116819 GCA_902151425.1 Timema shepardi | reverse complement strand
TGTAAAGGTACTCTCAGTGAGACTTGACAGACACTGAGTGAGTGTAAAGGTACTCTCAGTGAGGCTTGACATACACTGAGTGAGTGTAAGGATACTCTCAGTGAGGCTTGACTGACACTGAATGTATGTAAAGGTACTCTCAGTGAGACTTGACTGACACTGAGTGAGTGTAAAGGTACTCTCAGTGAGGCTTGACAGACATTGAGTGAGTATAAAGGTACTATCAATGAGGCTTGACAGACATTGAGTGAGTGTAAAGGTACTCTTAGTGAGGCTTGACAGACACTGAGTGAGTATAAAGGTACTCTCATTGAGGCTTGACATACACTGAGTGAGTATAAAGGTACTCTCAGTGAGGCTTGACAGACACTGAGTGATTGTAAAGGTACTCTCTTTAAGGCTTGACTGACACTGAGTGATTGTAAAGGTACTCTCAGTGAGTCTTGACAGACATTGAGTGAGTGTAAAGGTACTCTCAGTGAGTCTTGACAGACATTGAGTGAGTGTAAAGGTACTCTCATTGAGGTGGGGTAAATTATTGGGTACTTTCAAACAACATGTGAATATAAATGCATCACATTACTTGATTAATGATCATGATTAGGATGAATAATATTTCTTATTATTACTAGTGAACAACAAATTTTCAAAGACAAATCGCCATTGAGCTCAGTTGGCGGCTTGGTTCTTTATTTTTGCTTTAAAGGCGTGTTCTTAACCTATCTGCCTTCAGGCTTTTTTGGGCTAGCCACGCTTACTTTTTACCTTCTGTGATCCAAACCAAAACCAATTTATCCACATCTCCATTCTTTTTTCGTGAAGTTTGACCAATCCATTGCCTTTTACTTTTTACCTGATCTTTGATAGGTCTATAATAATTAGTCATCCAATAGTTTTTCGTTCATAGAAACTTCAGACCATCTTACTTTTATTATTTGACAAAGGCATTGATTTATCAAAACTTGAATGTTTTGGGTGATCTTTTTGCTGAATTTTCATAAAGGAGAGATAATTTGACGTTGGTGTTTGTTATAGATTGAGTAAGCGGTTTAAAAAAAAAGCTTCAAAAGTTTCCTCGAGGAAGAGGGATAAAACGCTACAAATGTACCATGTCCAACCCGCTCCAGGTGCTGGATGGCCTAAGGCGTCACTCTCATGTTAAGACTGGCCTATGGAGCACGGGGGAATCGGTGTTCAAATCCTGGTCGGGTCTACTGATGGTGGCTTTCTTAAATGGTTTTCCACTTTTCTTCCACGAAAATGTTGGTAGAGTACTTCTAAAACTCTACCTTCTCCAACACTACCCCATTAGAGTAATTATTCTATATGAGTAACATGTAGTAAGACGTAACGATAAAAAAAATTGTGTAAGAAATTGTATTTTATATTATTTGGCACCGCGTCTGACTATCCGTTCGGGTTATACGCTTTAAGTACTAATTACGTTAATGGATTAGGACTTGGTATGGTTGAATTAGAGGAAGTGACCCCGCTTTTGCGTGGAGGGAGAGTGGAAAACCATTTAGGAAAAACCACCCCAGTTCACCCGACCGAGATTCGAACCTCGATCTGCCCGTCGTCAGCAGTCGAGCTCAACACGACAAGCGCGTTAGCCAACTACGCCACCGAGGCGGGTAAGAAAATCTAATAAATATAGCTTAATATTACTTACAGTTATATTTTTTTGGGCTTTTTTGCTGCTTCCTACTATAAACGGATTTTATTTGAATCAAACATATCTCTTGCACTGTGTATGCCCAATATTTCATGTTTAATACGGCCTTACTTACTCTCTCTCTATATATATAGCACTAGGAACAAAAACGTTAATGATGTAACCACACAAGTAGTCAAATAACAGATTATTAATTGAATACCACCCTTAATGTCAAATGATGGTCCAGATGACGAATTTTGCATCTATTTATATTACAAAAAGAAAAGACCAATAAATAGAAAATTTCTTTTAAATAATTTGTACCTTAAAGTAGAATTTGAAACATAAAACCTAAATACTAAAACCCCAACATAGGAAACGGAACATTTTTGAAACTAATCAATTGTTAAATATAGAAAAAATGATTCGAACATCATACAAATCTGTTATTTCCTGTATTTCTACTCATTACCTTTAATTTTGATTGACTTATATCCATAATGTAATTATGATAATTTTATTACGTATGGGGACATATTTCAGCTAGAAAAAGGTTTTTTTAGAACCATGTGTTACTATCCGTTCGGGTTACACGCTTTATAAAAAACTGCTAGATCTACTGTCACGTATTCATACGGCAAGCCCTATGATCTAAAGCTGTAACTATAATAGCAATACCTATAAAATAACAGTAATAACAAAGAAAAAAATATTGTAAAAATAATGTTAATTTTTTAAAATAATACAAATGTCCACGCTTAAGAAAATCAAGGTATACTTTTAAGTAATATGTATTAGATGGGCTCTATATTTTTTAAATCAAAGAGGCGCTTTATAGAAGGACCTCCAAACAAGTTTCCCCACTACTTTTAATTAATTAGTTGCTACTAGCTAGAGTTAAAATGATTTAACTGTTGCCCTATAAAGAAGATTAGGCTAAAGAAACGTGAATATTCTTCATCTCATAAATAACATGTAATAAAGATACGTAAAGTGAGAAGATGATTTAAAATCGGGTTTACGAATTACCTAATTTAGTTTTAGTACACTTCAATAAATATCTTGTTTAATCTAAGCAGGTTCTAATATATATTATTAATTAAAGGGATTCACAATTGAAGTCATATATACTCCATTCACGGTAGGAATGACTCTCTGAAAGGTCTTTTTTACTACTAATATCCTACTATATAGTAGATTTCTGGTAGGGAAAAAGGCCTTTCAGAAAACAATTCCTACGGTGAATGGCAATTACGTAACGTTAGGTGATAAATTGTTTGAAATAGGCGTAAAAACATTTAGTTTCTAAAATGAAAGGACAGTATTATAATCGGTAAAAAATTTATCTTGAAAATATGATAAATATTTACGTTTTATGTGAGCCCGAACAAAAAATTTAATTTTACACTTCCGTCTGTTCCCATGTAAGTCTGTCTTTCTGCCCTTGGTCACGGATCCAAAACGGTATGATGGATTTTATTCAAAAGTGATATTTAAATTTTATATGCCTATACCAAACAACCTTTTTTTTACACCCTAGCCCTTTAATTAATTGTAATTCATTGATGAGTGATTTATTTTGCATTATTTTTTTTCTAAAATGGCTTTGACGATTTTGATTGGTTTTTAGCCTAAAATTCGGAATGGGTAGAGCTAATGCTGGGAAATTTGTGGAAATTCTAAATAATTCGAAAATAGATACAACAATTTTGTTCAGAATTTATATCTGGAGATTGTGTTTATCAAAAATAACAATGTTTAATTATTTTTGGGATGGACACTCATTTTTGGGTGTTTTACTGATGAATAATATATTTTTTAAACTTGAAACATTTTACAAATAATGGCTCTAACGATTTGGTTCCAAATGGGTATCTTGGGAGCGTTTGACATAACAAATAATAATGTGGGCCTACACTTATGTTCAGGGTAAAACTCATTGATGGATACTTGTCTGATGAGTAATGACTGATTTTCCAAAAAGTTTGAAATTTTTTATAGTGATCTTAACGATATGGTTTTAAATGGTTTGTAGTGTTGGTCATTTAAGATTTAACTGCATATTTGGATTATGAGTTAAACCTATTTTATGGGTAGTTTATAAAAGACAGACTTGTTACAATTTTCAAATATTTTAAAAATTGATTTAATGATTTAGTTAAAAATAGATTTATTGGTATTGTTTTACATTACAAATAGCACTGTAGACTTGATTTTGGAGTAAGAATTTGTTTAAGAGTGGCTTTCTGATAACTAATTGAAAACAAACGAACTATTTTAAAAATTGCTCTGTAAAAAATTGCTACTTTATTTTTGGGGTAGATTAATTTTAGTAAGTTTTGGGTAGTTTGGAAAATATTTATACCGATTTTATTCAAAATGGATATCGGGTGAATATTTTATCTTATAATGAATAATGTGTCTTTATTTTTATAATATAAATTAACTTAAGGCTAATTTACTAACAAAATTTTTAGAAAATATGAAATCCAAATTTGCCTTAAAGATTGTGCTCAGAATGGGTATTTGGAAGTAATTTTTCAATATAGATAAGAATACGTTTTATTCTTACAATTTTAAATAATTTTAGGGTGGCTTATAAATAACTTATTTTTGAAAATTTGAAATTAGTTTAAAATATTTGAACAATATGGTATGATGTTTGTGATTAAAGATTTTTTATTGTGATTAACAAGATTATGTGTTTGTTTTTATAAGTAAAACTTATTTAAGGGTAGTTTACTGAAACCCTATGTTTGAACATTTTTATTCGAAGCCACAACACACAATATTAGAATGTTAGTGCGTTTGTGTGTCTTCCTATTAATTTTTGTTTTCATTCTTGTAGCTTTTTTTATTATGTCTCAAGTATAGAACTTGTCGGAAATTAAAGGTTAATACCATTCCTGTTTGGTTTTGCTACACAAATAGTCCTAGGAATTGATTTGAAAGAAAGTTGAATACAGATAATACATTAAAACCCTTGGGTCCAGATGTTACATTTAAATAAGTGTCAACACACTTCCAGTACTTCTAACATCAGGTGAAACGTTCTCAAGAGATACAATTAAGCTATATTTATCTGACATGTTATCTAGAGAATTGATCACGTTGCAACTTTCCAGAGAGCAAATTCTTGTATGCTCTAAACATGTTTATGAAGCCTTCAGACTCAAGTGGGTATGACAACCACCTGTATGGAAGCTTTTCCCCCCTTGTCATGTATGACAGCTGATATCGCTAGGTCTACAAAGAGAATATTGGGGCTCCGCCCAAAAAAAAGAGAAGAACACGAGAGACAAGGTCCTTTGTTGTTTGATATGAAGACCAAAGCAGAACATTGTTTTATCTTGTCTTCGAATCCCTGGGGGGTTGGGGAATGTATAGTATTTTATCTGGATGGTTGGGATTGTATTCACCAAATGAAGACAAGCCGAGTATTTAAGAACTGCTACTGGTTTCACGAGGTTAATTTCTCAGTGCTCCATTAGAGAGTTGAAAAAAGAAGATATCGACTCAACTTTCGGCTAGAATTGTTTTACCGACGAATGATTCATTTAAATTTGAAGTGATAATTTTAGTTATACATTTATTCAGTGGACATCTAGACCACATTTTTTAAACCATCTATTGATGTGGTGGATATCTGAACCCCTTTTTTAACTATCTATTCGTATGGTGGGTGTTTATCTTTCATGCTAACAAGGCTATGATCAGGAATGTAGAAGCTATCACTACAACAAAGTAATGATCCTGTGGGTGTTGTAGTGATAACTTGACACTGTTGATATCATTACAATGATCCATTTATATGGTGGGTGTTGGAGTGATAACTATATAGCGCGGAACTCATAATGAAGTTTATTGACTATCTCGAAAGATATCTACCGGTGGAGCCACCGAGACTAATACCACTAAGCAAGTGATATTGACATTTATTCATAGGAGCGCTATATCCAAATTATAACATGAAATGTATAAATAAATCGTAGATCTATTGAACAGAGAAAATATATAATTAGAGCTGTTCCTCTAATCAATGTAATATCGTATGTCTGTTTAATTAATTTATAAAGATATTTTCAAATCTCTCGGGCTGCTTTTAAATTAATTTTGGCTTCGACAATTTATGGATGCTTGTTCCAGCTTCCAAACCAGTGTAGTAATTTACTCTCTAAGAACAGTTCAAAATGGCCAACATATTCCACTAGCGAGATAGTAGTCGGACATTATCGATAGTTAGGACTATCAATAGTTTCCGATAGCCTTATAGAAACTATTGATAATACTATCGATAAATAAACAGGTACAACAAAACGAAATTAATTCAGTAAAAACATTTATTTAGGTGAAAAATAATAATCAAACCAAGATTTGTTTATCTGTAGGAACAACAGCTGAAAAAATAATCAAACAACGATTTGTTTTGATGTAGGAACAACAACTTAAAAAATTAATAAAACCACGATTTGTTTACATGTAGGAACAACAATAGCAACATTTTTGGGTTTCAGTTGGTTTCTTTTTTGCTAAAGAACTGTCCCTGCCGTTGAAAACACTCGTTCAAACGGCACTGACGTTGCTCGTATACAGCAGAAACTCTGAATTGTTTCCCATAGTCCTTCATACACACATTAATTTTTTCCCCAAACAGATAAAGAAAGGATCCTCAGTTACAGCTATCAACGAACTTTCTAAATATTGTCGTTTACTTATGATGGATAGCTCAACGCTGTTGTCTGAAAAGCATCAAGAATATAAAGTTAGTTATGATTTCTTACGGATATATTTTAAAGATTATTTTAATTGTGATTTTGGTCGACCCCATTATTTATCATATCAAACAGTCCCAAAATACACATTTGGAACCAAATCGTTAGGGACACTTTTATAATATTACAAGTTTTTGAAATATCAGTCACCAGTAAACAACCCATATATGAGTTTTTACATGCTGAATTATTTCGTATCTCAAATAGTTGCGGATATATGACCACAATAAGAAATTTCTTCTTATGTAAAATACACTTAAACTCAATTTCATGGGAAAACCAGAAGGGCTATTTTGTTTTTAATGTTAAATAACGCCTGGATACAAAATCTAATAACAAAGAGTATGAGTGGATTTTGATAGAGTCAATTATATCTTTTTTTGCCCTCCAGTTAACTACCCTTAATTTTAGGGCTAGATGTCTAATCCTAGAAAACCCTTGGGGAATCTTATAAAAACCCTAAATACAAAGTCTTATCCCACTCGGTAAAATGGTTTAGGCTCTAGTCAGAGTTATAGACAGACAGATGTCAGCCCAAAACAACCTTTTCGGTTTTAGGGGTAATGAAACGTCGACATTTATCAAAATCTCTTGTTAGATTTTTTTTTTAATCGTCACAATACCTCTTTCTTCGAGGGATCGGTAGAAAGTAAAAACGATTGATCCACTGGAAGTAGAAAGTCATACCACAACAGAGTTAGCAGTTAATTTATTTAGATATTAACGTAATATGTCAATGTGTAAGTTAGACTGTTATTATTATTATTGTTATCATTACTAGGAGAGGTGGAACAAATATATATATATTTGCTCTTGAAAATATGTTTTTAAGTTTTGGGATGATTTTGTCATTTAATTCTTGATAGTTAAGAAATCTTAGCTTATTTTTCGCGAACAAATTTAATTGTTTTAGCACGTGTCTTACTACCCATTCAGGCTATGTGCTTAGTTGTTCTTTTTGCTGTTATCTCATTACGCCTACTACGACCTAAACGCATTTAACTACACTAATTGAGTAGGAATCAGGAAGGAAGGATTTAGAAGAAAATTAAAATATCCACACTTACGTGGAGGAAGAATGTGAAACCAAATGGGGAAAAAAATACCTTGAGTGTCAAACCTTAAAGCCCCCCTTCTCTTTCATTGGAAATCCAAATTAGATGTGCTTGACATTAAGTTGACTTGCCTTCCTACACATGCGAGTGACTCCATAGTTACCTTACGAGGTTCATTAGATGCAAAAATACAGTTTTTCATTTAATTAATAACTTATTTCAAATTATAGTCATATTATAAAAGTATTTCGGAGCTGACAAGCAAAAGTAGGTTTAGATAAAGGAATTTATTTTAGTTATGGTCTCTCTCTCTTTCGCACACGGACACAAACACACATACACACAAACAAACACACACACATACACAAACACAAACACACATATGCACACAAAATTGCCTCGTGGGTTCGATTCCTGGCTGGTACCAGATGTAAAATATCGTCACAATTATTTTAATGAAAATTTAAGCAAATCAATCTATATTACTTAAAACACTAAAATCAAGATTATTAACTAGATGTCCACCTTTTTAATTCTCTTACAGTGGATAAATATCGGCTTAACTGTTTTTATACCCGCCTCCAAAATAAATCAAACTAAAAGAAATATTTTTTAGAATCCGGATCTCGTAAAATATCGTATGTAGACTCCGTTTACTTTGAAAGGTAGCCGTCCAACCTCGACGGTCTATAATATGGTCCTATCTTATAAGTTACTCCATATTGGAACACTGTAAAAGTGCGTATACAATTGCGAGCCTAGCCTGTAATGTAACATGTAGTGTAATGCTCGTAAGTTTGGACGCGTAACGAGCATTCCACGAGCATCCACTGAACTATTGGTGGAACAAGCACTCCACGAGCATTTTCTGAATCATTGGTGAAACTAGTACACCACGAGCATCCTCTGAGCCATTGGTGGAACGATCATTCCACAGGCATTCTCTGAAACATTGGTGGAACGAGAATTCCACGAGCATCCTGTGTGCCATTGGTGAAACGAGCAAAGTATTAGTGATCTCAGTTCAATTCATTATTTGCGAGGGTGCACTCACTATATTTCAATTGAATTAGCTATCTTAACTCTAATAAATGTCTTATAACGAAGAGGTGACCTGGCTGTCTAGAGGTAAGTTGTCATACTTCTGTACTGGGGGTCCGGTACTAAATCCTTGGTCCCGGCACAGATTTATCTTATTGCCAAACCCTTCCTTCACCTCCGACAAGACGTGTATTAACAACAACTTGTGAATGTGTGGAATTCCAGACCTCCACCGTGGTTCGGATTCCAAGATAAACTGTAGTTCCTCCATTTCATTTCACAATCACTCTACCATTACCCGAATGGCTAGTAAGACGCGGTGTTAATAGATAACGAAGAAGCTTTAGCCTTAATTATATGCAGTGGTGCTATGCTAATTATGGCCAATCTATTTAAAAAAATGAAAGCCTTGGTGATGGTGGCGTATAATTGTATACAAGACGGACCGGTTCGGAACTACTGCTAGATTTAAAGTTCCAGCACATTAGTAGGCAGTACAAAAACTTTTCCAGGAGGTCTCCTACAGACTTTGAGAATTTGCTGAATAAAATATAAATCATAATACTAATTATTTTTCATTTGGAAACATCTTCTTCTTGTCCTGCTAATGTGGCGATATCCTTCCAACCATATTCCTTCATATTCTTGTTATAATAGTTTTTATACTCTCCACCTTGGAGTCCCATAAAACACTATGATTTTTATAAAATTCTATCAACTGAGATACAAATTTTTTCAGACCATTTCTCCATGCTTGTGAGCACGAAACAAACACGTCCCAACTAGACTGACGAATCCCTTTGTGTTCGTTGGAAAAACCGACAGCCGGTGGATCACTGCGAATGGTTTGTAGCATGGTCGTAGCGAGGTCGTAGCGTGATATTAGCATGGTCGTATCATGCTCGTAGCGTGATCGTAGCGTGATCGTAGCGTGATCGAAGCGTGGTCTTAGCGTGCTCGCGGGCCCGTACCGATCAGATGAATCTGTTACATTACATGTTACGTAACAGGCTCGGCTCATCTTTTGTATACGGGGCTTAAGTTAAGATTGCTACCTTTCAAGGTAATTGATGGTTAAGCTTGAGAACTACTTTCAACATCTCAGAAACAATATTTCTTGTCATCAATACATGGACTCTACTAATAATTATTATATACTATCAGCAATACCTGGCGTGGTTTCAAGCAGATAGATAAAAATAGAATATAAAAAACCTAATCAAAAATATAAAATTCCAGCGTAGAGGTACATAGGTTTGTTTAAAGGACCTATTGATTTTAAAATTTCAGACCTCTGCTTGCGGTAAATATCGCGCAACGTTCATGTTAGACATCATAGATGAGGTTCTTATAAAACAAAATGTCTTCTTGAAAATACTATCCTATCATTCTTATTTTCCAACTAATTATTCTTTTGGAAAACAAAGCAAAATACGAATTTATTTTACAATCAGATTGTGCAGTGCTATAAATCAACCTATAAGTATTCAATTCTAATACAAATTTGAGAAAGATTCCTATTGGACGAACATAACGACTTGTAATAATGACCATATTAGAGTCTTACGGCAGGTTCCGATTGATGTGACAGGTGGAAGTGTGCGTGCATATGTTAACATGTGTGAGCGAGCGTGGGCTTTAGTATATTTAGTTCGTCTAATAAAGAATTTTTTTTAAAATCATGGCGTCTTACTATCTGTTCAGGCTATAAGTATATATGACAATTTCTCTAATGGGAGTAAGGATGAAGAAGGAAGCATTTTAGAGGTAATATACCCGAATTTGCTTGTAAGGGGAGTGGGAAACCATTTAGAAATAACCACCCTCTGTAGACACAATCGGGACTCAAACCCTGATCCTCCCGTGATCAACAAGCCAATATAACATGAGAATGACGCCTTAGACCACCAGGGTGGTTCAAATTTTTCCATCTCAAGAGTCAAGTCTGACTATCAGTTTGTGCCGTGGGCTAAATATATATTTAGTTATTCTATCAACATAATAGGAAATACAAACAGCACTTAATAATCAATTACTTTAAATATTGATCTATAAATTGTATCTTTGGTTGGTAGAATATTTAAAATTGTATTGCCAAAATTTTATTAATCTCCCAAAAAAGATGTAATGAAATATGCACTCATACACACACTTTCACAAAACAACATACATTATAAATATATATCTATACATATTTTTAAATCAAATAAATTCATAATATATTTAATTCATAACCTTTTAAAATAAATACGCTGTGAGCATCATTAGCTATTTTTGAAGGTTTCCTTTTAAATTCCCTCTAGGATACTGTGAGGTCCATATTCTCGGTGATAGCGGGCTGCATCTGGCGGGCCTTTAGTTGGAGCACACTGGCATAGTCCATTCGGCCACTGAAGCGGGTCTAGAGAAATGCAATCATGATGCAAGACTTAATTGTCTTTTTTTTTTCACAAACTGGTTGTGGCAACTTTATTATAAAATACGTACAATTCGTTGTTTATTTTTTCAATCTTCCACAACTCGCCTAATGCAAGACATCCCACATGAGTCCCACATGCTGGTTTCGCTTGTCGTACCAACGGTGCGGCGTTGCTTTGCATGTTCATTATGAGCGACACGTAAGACAACTACATGACCGCTGTTATACTCTGAAGGACTTTCATAGTCTACGTGAATACTAAATTACATCTCATTTTAATTTGAGTAGGAGAATTTTTTTACCTCCAAATCAGGAACATGGACACATGTCCTAAGGCGTCAGTCTCATAATATACTGGATTGCCAATGATGTTGAAGTCAAAGATTGACTCTTAGTGGAGACGCTAGCTTACATTGAGTATGCATTTCAAGTATGACAACATTTGACTTCTGATACATGTTCTGGCGACCCAGGAGATTATGAAAAGTGGTGTTGTCAATTCTGGGGGTGGTCGACAACCCGTGGGGGAGGGGGTAAGTAGCGCACTTAGGGTGGAATTTTGTTTCCACTATAACTTCCGGCTCATTCATCGTATCAAGAGAAAAAAAAATTGTAATTGTTTCTATTACGTAAGCTGCTAACGTTGGTAACTTAAGCTAATCTGTATTTTACTAGATGCAACACTTAACAATCAAAGGGTATTAATATATATATATATATATATATATATATAAGAACTATCCAAATAAGTATTATCTTAGGCCTGAACAAATTAAAATTCAATACACAAAATACATTTCACTTAATGTTTTTATATTGAGAGTTAAATGTTAAATATTTGTTTGTCCTCAAAAGAATGTCATTTACCTCAACATGGAAAGTTAAATTCAATTATCTTCTTCACCGTTCACTTCTTCATCAATAATTAGTTAGTTGTTGTTGAAGTTCTTTCAGCCGCTCACGTGACAGGAACAGTAAGCACAGAACCAAGTTTCGCTGTAATTACAAAGGCAACAACCTTTCAAACATAAAATTTGATACTTACATGGGAACAGCAGGTTTATTAAACATACAGTTTAATTAGAACATGTCCTGTGCTACCTTCAGAATCTGTAGCGTATCCAAATCTCAACAGATCAAGTGGCTCAACAAATGCATTTAATGAATTCTCTCAAACATGAAGTTGAGCTCGGAGTACGTGAAGTCGAAAACAATCAGAAGTGCAGAGTAGAGAGCCAATATTATTTAAGAAGTTAGGGTTGCCCAAAATAAAATGTGTCTACTCACATCACATGTTTGTCCAGGCTTCTTGATATGCTTAGTAAAGTACTTCCACTTATAAAAGCTGCTGACAATATAAATACACATGAAACATATTAGCATTAACTTTGAAATATAGCTCATAAAATAGTTCTACAAAATTATAATAAGTTCTTAGATTAATAGGTTGACTTTGGTAGGAAGAACAGTAGAAGTTAGTTACTAAAGTTACTAAAACAATTTTAATAAATTCATACATCAAGTCATGTTATCTGCAGTAGTCCCTTTTGATAGATATCATCAAAATCTATAAAATAACACTAATAAAATAGTAAAATGTTATCAATATTGGTCGCAAATAAATACATTTGAATTTTCCTTACTGTTCTTCCAACCAAAATCAAGGTATATTAAGAACTTATCTGAGTCAAATGTTTAAAAAATGCATTAACAATTATTATTATTAGTATTAGTATAATTATTATTAGCACCGCGTCTTACTACCCGTTCGGGTTATACGCACTTGCGCTAATGTGTATTGGTAGGGTGATTGTGAGATGAAATGGAGGACCTACAGTTTAACGTAGAATTCGAACCACGGTGGAGGCCTGGCATTCCCCACATTCACAATATGTGATTAATACACGTCTTGTCAGTGTTAACGATCGAAAAGATTAATTAAAGAATTGTTGTAATAACATATGTGTCATCCAGGTTATTATTAATAGTTTTGATATGTTGAATACATTATGTTGTTTATATATGTTATTGGTTGCTATAAAATAAGTGTAATAAACGAAAAATGTTCATTATTGAAGGTCTTTTATCCTACCAAAATACTAAAATACAGTAGGGCTTTAGTACGAAAGAAGGCCTTTTATCATAGGCTTCCAACCAAAATCAGGGTTTACTAGTTCTGCGTTTTGGACAAGAAAGAGACGTGATTTAGACGCTATTTATCACTAAAAACGATATCACGTTTTTAGGGTTGGGGTCCGGTGGTCGTTGGTTAAAACCCGGCTGAGGTCAACACATTTTTAACCGAGCAATAAACATTCGTAGCAAAACTTAATTGGGAGGAGAAGTAAAGCCACCGGACCCATGCCGATTGTGGCAGAATGTATGTGTGTGAACACACCTTTCTGGCTAAATTGTTAGGACCTTTCACGCGCGCTCATAGAATTTAAGCACGGAAGATAATGGGAAACCCCTGCACTTTCTGAACCTTCCTAGTACATGTGCTTCCTACCAGCTGAAGAACTGAGTGCATGTCCGGATGAATGGGAAGTATAAGAAATCAACTTTTGGGTTGACACTCATCAAGCATAAAAAAAAAGACTGCCAATGATTTATCACTGTCGTTTTCCCATTCCTATCCCACGCTAATGCGAGCTCACTTCCTCTAGATTAACTTCCTCGCTTCCATTCCATAACTTAATCGGTTAAATAGCCCTTGATTTAAAACGTATGAACTTAAAAAAAAAGAACAACAACTATAATTTACGCAGTACCGTCTGAATTTTAATGTACGTAATCTTCTAGTCGGCCCGTCAGGATAATATACGGTGAAGTTTGACGATATTATAGGTCTTACCGTCGAGTGAAGTATGGGAAAGTCAGTCAGTCTTCACCCGCCCTCAATTCTTACTCCATACCTCACTCGCCAAAGAAGGATTTGCCAACTTTAGCCCACGCCTAAAGGTTATTTTACAATACCATAGTATTCTCGATGAAATTTCACATCAGAAGAATGAAATTAACTGAAACTTAACTAGAGAAAACTTTACATTGCTACGAATTAGATGTCATAAAAATATAAGTAAAGTAAAAAGATCAATTTATATGTATGGATATTATCTAACTTAGGTAGGTAATACAACTCAAACTAGACGTTACATCAATGTGAGATTTTTTTGTATTCTATCTTATGATTATTTATTTGAGGTATTTAACGTGTATTTGCTGAACCTACTGATTATATTAAGACATGAGACTTTATACGAGCGAAAAAGCGAAAGAGATTACCGATTTTGCCGGGTAAGATATTTTCACATAGCTTCCAGGATTCTTTTACCAGCCGCAACCAACATAAGAGAGACGGTTTTACTTCCCCTCCGAAGGAAGTTGTGCTACGGATTTGTATCGCTAAAGGAAAATACATCGAACTCAGCTGGGTCTGAACCCACGAACATTGAACACTGATTTTTACCCCAATACCACCGACGTCAACTAACCCGCAGACTCACACCATGCAGTTGCTTTTTTTGTTTTGTTTAACTATGAAATAACACATTTCAACAATATCCCTAAATACTTCTCATAATTCTAATTTTGGTGAAGTAGGTAGTAGTTCCAGCTAGCGAGCCTCAATGTTTCATCTTGATGTTGCCAATTTCAGGAGCGGGGTGGAAAGCAACCGTATATTTATTATTATTATCATTATTATTATTAGCACCGCGTATTACTACCCGTTCGGGTTATACGCACTTACGCTAATGTGTAATGGTAGGGTGATTGTGAGATNACTACCCGTTCGGGTTATACGCACTTACGCTAATGTGTAATGGTAGGGTGATTGTGAGATGAAATGGAGGACCTACAGTTTAACGTGGAATACGAACCACGCTGGAGGCCTGGCATTCCTCACATTCACAAGATGTCTTGTCAGAGGTGAAGGAAAGGTTTGGTAATCAGATAAATCTGTGCCGGGACCGTGGATTGAACCCCGGCCGCCAGCACAGAAGTCTGACACATTACCCCTAGACCACCAGGTCACCCAACCGTATATTTGATTAGGCCTATTCTTATTTATCCTTACTTATAATTATTATATTTAGCACCGTGTCTTACTTAATACCCGTTCAGGTTATACGCTTTAAGTACTAATTACGCTAATGGATTAGGAATTAGGAAGGTTGAATTAGAGTAAGTGAACCCGCCTTTGCGTGGAGGGAGAGTGGAAAACCATTTAGGAAAAATCACCCCCAGTTCACACGACCGAGATTAGAACCTCGATCTCCCTATCCTCACCAATCGAGCTCAACACGACTAGCGCGTTAGCCAACTACGCTACCGAGGCGGGTATCCTTACTTATAATAAACCTAAAATATTCTTCCTTAAAAATACATGGTATTATATTCCATATAAAAAGTATATATATTTAAAAATGATCTTCATACAAATCTCTTCGCGTAGAGCTGTTAGCATTTTAAGATCCTAAAATATGCATGCCATAGTCTACAATAGGATATCTACAAATTATTAAAAAAAATTGCAACTTTTTGGATTTTTTTTTTTATTTGTTGAAAACGCTATGTCTCTAAAACTAAATCCTCCATTCATCTCATAAATATATCACAAGCAGGAGTACCCGACTTTTCCCAAGGTAATAACTCAATGATTTTATTTCCTTCAAACTAGCCTCGGTGGTGTAGTTAGCTAACGCGCTAGTTTCGTGTTGATCTAGACTGCCGAGTAAGAGGATATCAAGGTTAGAATCTTGCTGGGGTGAACTGAGGTGGTTTTTCCTAAATGGTTTTTACACTCTCTCTCCAGTCAAATGCAGGTCCACTTCCTCTATATTCAACCTCTCCAATTCCTAGCTCATTAACGTAATTAGTACTTAAGCGTATAACATAAACGGGTAGTCAGACGGGGTGCTAAGTAATTATTTATTTCCTTCAAACAGACAGAAAACGAAACTCTTAATTTTATTTCTTCCGATCTGGTTTTTAATAAATCTTAAAAAATCTAATCAAAAATTAAACATTTTAGCTATGAGCTGAGCATGTCTATGCACTGGGACAATTAATTTTAAAATTTCAGATCTCTGCTTGCGGTAGATATCACGCAATGCTCACAACAAACAACCTCTTCATTTTATTTATATGTATCTGTATTAAACTACTTTTTTGATTTTCTATTTGTCATGAGCTGCTAATTTCAATGCTTTAGGATATTTTTAACTAGGCAACTGATAATTTGGATTTAATGGTCAGTTAATCAGTGAGAGGGATCCAGGCTCCAACTAATCTCTATATTTTCGTTGATGTATTCTCAGAAACTTTATAATATTTATGCTTGATGTCCATCCAAGCATAATTATATAAGCCTCATTATTAAGCCTCTTCACACACACATTTTGTTATTAATCTTTTGCCATATTAATAAAGTAATTGCATGTAAACGCGTTAGTTTTGTAATGCATTATTCCAATTTCGGAAGATGACACATTACTTTCTCTCGTATTTTTCTGAAAAAGGGCTATACAAAACCATGACACAGCTCTTTTCAATATCTTCTTAAATTAAGTGAGATTTTTGTGGGAAAATGTTCTTCGTTATTTCGTATTAATTTAGCAAATTTTTCATTTTAAATGTCCTTATGGATTATTTATATATTTAACGCAAGTATTATTATTATTATTAGCACCGCGTCTTACTACCCGTTTGGTTTACACGCACTTACGCTAATGTGTAATGGTAGGGTGATTGTGAGATGAAATGGAGGACCCACAGTTTAACGTGGATTCCGAACCACGGTGGAGGCCTGGCATTCCCCTACATTCACAAGATGTCTTGTCAGAGGTGAAGGAAGGGTTTAGTAATCAGATAAATCTTTGCCGCGACCGAGGATTGAACCCCGGCCACCAGCACAGAAGTCTGACACCTTACCCCTAGAACGCCAGGTCACCGTTTAACGCAAGTATCAAGGAGAAAAGTATATTAATCATTTTATACTTTAGTAAAATATTTGTTAGCATTTCAAAATTATTTCATTTAACGGTTTTGAAATTTATTTTTAGAAATATTCTTTAGGATTAAGCAAAAATTATCTATTTTTGTTAATATTACATCGGATCTACTAATGACACTAGCATTTTATCCTCTTCATATATTTTGTACTATTATTCCTGTCTATTATTATAGACACACCATGAACCAGATTTACTTGTGCTTCCACCTACTGACATAAGTACTGTCTCCAACTTCAATTGTCTAGGTAGGTTTCAAACCAGTCACACTTGAACGGGAAAATATTGTAATAATTTGCCGTTATTCATGGATAGGTAGGCGTACCTACATTTATTAGTTAACTTTATACAACCAGGGATAGGGAAGACATGACATTTTGAGGTGTTCTATACGGCCTATATTGGGATTAAAAAAAAACACAGTTTGCTCATTTATGTGTCCCTAAAAAAGGCATCGATTGGTATTTAGCTAGGTACCTTCTTATAATTTTGGAGAGTTCCAAAAGAATCCCCACCCCTGACCTAAGTAAATGTGTCTAGATTAATCATTTAACAGCCCTACTCCGTCAAATTATCTCAGTTAAAGTGATCTACCTGTATAACAATCATCAAATAATTTAATTTAATATTTAGCACCGCGTCCTACTACCCGTTCAGGTTATCCCCACTTTAAGTACTAATTACTCTAATGGATTAGGAATTGGGAAGGTTTAATTAGAGGAAGTGAACCCGCATTTGCGTGGAGGGAGAGTGGAAAACAATTTAGGAAACCCCCCTCCCCCAGTTCACCCGACCGAGATTCGAACCTTGATCTCCCCGTCCTCAGCAGTCGAGCTCAACACGACAAGCGCGTTAGCCAACTACGCCACCGAGGCGGGTAACAACAATTATATAGATTTAACTGTCCAAAACCTGTGAAGAATGAACCCATTTCAATTGTTTTTCAGTCCTAATGGCCTAGATTATTATTANATATATATATATATATATATACCTAGAAGTGGGTTCATTCTTCACAGGTTATATATATATATATATATACACACATATGCACACACCCACACACATACACATATTAAACTAAAGGCATATAGTGATAATTTTTATAATAAGTGCCCACTAGGATGTACCAAAAATAATCTGTTATTATTTTGAAATGTTGACAGAGCTAGTGTTACAATAGGCTTGATAAATAATGCATCTTGTAGGTAAATATTAAAATAATAATTAATTAGTATTTAGCTGGTATAATATAAATGAATAGTAACATTAAAGAAATACTCTACCTTATTTGGTTTGGTTTAAGTATATGTGGATACTCTCATGTTTGTTTCATCAATTTAAAGTGGTAGAAAGGGGTAGGGGTGGGGATTAAGAAGACCCCTTTTACCTTCATGTTTACACGCCCATGCATAAAGTGTTATTAGATTTAATAAAAATCCACGTTTTAGTTCTTCATTACTGGTTTACAAACTCTTTAAGATGTCCATGTTGTTTTCTCCAGTCAGCGTTTGTGAAGACACTCCCCCGTTTCAAGTGACTCTACAAACGTACTTGTATTTGTAACTGGAGAAAGTACAGTTTTAAGTGTTGCTAATTTTGCAATTCAAAATATAGCATCATCGTAGGTGTGTGCTTGTGTGTATGTGTCTATACAGAGCTTCCTGCATATTTTACAGCCATTATTTGCATAGAAACCCTCAGGAAGCAGATTCTATCGTAGTGGGTGACAGCCAACATTTTAAGTCATATGATTACAAGACATCAAACTATGAGCTATAAACGTTGATATGCGATTGAAAATTATCAGCTTGATACATGATTTTATATTTTCATCCATGATATCTAGTGTAAATATGCTATTTATAGAGAAACTATGTTTTATAAACTTAAATTTACTAGTTAAAAGAAACAATTTACATTTATTTTTATTTTTATTTTTATTTATTACTTACTTACTCTATGGCATTAGGAATTCAGACGTTTATCGCCCCACTTACAGAGCATGCCACCTTCCCCTATCTTGAGCTAGTTCTCTCCAGTACGTTTGAATATATATAATGTAGCATATTAATGTATAGGCCTATTGTATTATTGCATGTTTTAGTTAACTTTTCACTTATAATATAATTAGTTTTTCTTTCTTATTTTATTTTATTTTAGCATATCAATAAATGTAATGTGCATGGTCCCTAAGTGCCTAGCTGACTCCCTAACAAAAGTAAGCAATATGTCATTCATATGTGATATAAACTTCGTAAAAACGTGCATTATTTTAATTCTTAAACAAACTACATAGATTCCTATCTGTTCAAAATGTTTTAATATGTTTTGATCATAGAGATAGGCCTATACATTTTAAATACGAATGCATTCACTCAAGGCGCGGCGGTGGAGGACGCGAGAAAACGCCAGAGATTTTGCAATTTTTATAGCAAATTAAGCTAAACTTTGCTACTGGAACAATATTTTTTTTTTATTTTGGACAAAGAAATGTTTTACTATAAAAACTGAGGAAACACTGATATTTTATTGCGTACCTTACATTCCCACCTTAAAAACTTCGGCTACTTTACTTGAAACCACATAGACAATAAATATTCTGTATGGTTTATTTTAAGTTTTATTACTCACATCTATTACAAATATTATAATAGGAAATTATAGAGCTGTTTAAAATATAATTAAAATGGCTCAGTTCAGTGACATCACCACACATAAGGCTATATTTCCTGTACTTGGATTGTCAGGGTCTGATCCACAAAGGAGAGAAGAAAGGATAGATGTGTGTGTGTCCCAAATATTCAGCCAGTCAACGGACATTTTTAATATAGCCGAAAACATTCAAGGGGATAAACAGAAAAGGCGGCATTAAAAAGTCAGGCGAACGGACAGGAATGTAATAGCATTATTATTATTAGCACCGCGTCTTACTACCCGTTCGGGTTATACGCACTTACGCTAATGTGTAATGGTAGGGTGATTGTGTCAAGATGTCTTGTCAGAGGTGAAGGAAGGGTTTGGTAATCAGATAAATCTGTGCCGGGACCGAGGATTGAGCTCCGGCCGCCAGCATAGAAGTCTGACACCTTACCCCCAGACCACCGGGTCACCATGTAATAGCAGGAACGTTCAGATTGAGGTATTTCAAAGATTGTTAAGGGTAACTGACAGTGTCAGTGATGCGTCTAATCAAGACATGGCTGAGAACAATTATGGTGGACCCCCCCTCCCCCTGCCCCCTTCGGTGACTGCATAGTCTAAAGCGTTACTCTCACGTTAGATTAGGCTGCCGATGATCGGGAGATAGAGGTTCGAATCTTGGTCGGGTGTACTGACGGTGGTTTTACACTCTCCCTCCACTCAAATGCGAGTATACTTCCTCCAAATATAGCCTTTCTAATCCCTAAAACAGCTACCGTAATTAGTAAATAAACCTATAGCCCGGGCGGTTAGAAACACGTGACGCAAAAAAAAAACTATAGCGGGAAGCAGACGTGTTGGTTTGGCCCTTCTGCTGCTCACAATCATGATATTATTTTAGAACCACAACAAGTAACTGAGCGTTTTGCCCAAACTAACAAACACAGAATGGTCATGTAAATAGTGACTTGTATCCTACATTTCAGAAATATTATAAGAATGTTATTGTAAATAATGATTTGTTTTATTTATATTTCCATTGCTTTCTAATTCATTTCCAGGAGACCAGGATGATCTTAAAACGCCATCTTTGAGGGCTAAATTTGAGAAATAAATCAACTGGGGGAGGGGGATTCCCTCCCCACCAAAATTGTTCCGTGTATCCAACTTTGCCCAAAAAAGTGCCTTATCTCACTTTTTAAAAAGTTATTAAATTACTTTTATGTATTAATAATTATACAGGTGTTTTTCAGCTATCACGGTTGACAAATGATGTCATTATTATTATTATTATTATTATTATTATTATTATTATGTCTTATGTCTTACGACAGGTCCATTCCTTTTGTCAGTGAACTTAGACCACCAATGTGCCCTATCCTCTGTCCCATCCTTCAGATCCGAGAATTTTACTCTTTCCTTCAATTCATCCAATATTTGAATCCTCCTTCATAAGCTCCTCTTTCCCTCAACCTTTCCTTTTATGACGTCGTAGAGAAGACAGTTCCTCCTAAGGATCTGTTTGATCCTGTATACCATTAACGTTAGTTTTAGGATAAACATAGCAACAATTTATCATCACTGTTCCCTAACTTCTAGAAGGTTTTTCCTAAGTCGGTACGACTATGCTTGAAGAGGATTTGTCGACGCGCGCACCCAGATGCTTGTTAGTTGCTCGAATGTCCGCCCCGGCCCGGAGCGGCGCGAGTGTTGCTTGTCATCGCATCAACATACAATGGCGCCGTGGGTGTCACAGGTGACCTCTTAGCATCATTCACAGGGATGGGTGGCCTACCTAATTGTCGCTCGGCCCAGTGATTGTTCAGGAGAAAGTGACATTGAAGACAAGTGCAGAAATACCTTCTAATGGTTCAAGTAATTCATGCGCGTTGCATAGCAGTAAGTGTACAGTACAATTTTCATAGAAAGGGTCGTTCGGAAAAAAGGTTTTTTAATTGGGCATTGATAATATTTTAATGTATTATTAGTGTTCTTTTTTTATAGGTTTTGATAATATTTATCAAAAGTGACAGTTGCAGATCACGTTATTTGACGTTTGAATACGTAAAGTAGATCTAGCAGATATTTCTAGCTATCAGATAATGCCATTCTGTGAAAATTGACTGATTAACTGATATAGCTATCTGAAAAATATTCTTATTAAAAAATAAACATAAATAACTTCATAGTGTATTTTCTTGCTGAATAAGTCGTTCATTTGCGTTCTGTGTGTGTTCCTTTATTGCTTTGGGGATAATTTATGGATTTCAGCTTAATTTTATAGTCATTTTATCGCCTTTCCCTGAGTTAATAATATTCAACCAGGAGGTCAAATAATGATCCATTCTATATACGTTTGGCCAGACGCGTAGCCACAATTCCTAAAATTTTAACAAATATTATTCTATTTCTATCTGCTTCTTACCCCTCGTTTGGGTTAGTATTATTAGTATAAGTATTAGTAGTAGTATTAGATGTTCTGTCTTATGACAGGTCCATTCCTTTTGTCAGTCAACTTAGACCTCCAATGAACCCCTGTCCTCTACCTCCTACTTAGCCACTGAAATTTAATTTTTCCTTCGTGTCATCTAGTATTTGAATCCTCCTTCTTCCTAAGCTCCTCTTTCCTTCTATGACGTCATGCAGAAGACAGTTATTCCCAAGGCCACGTCCGATACAGTATGATTTGAACCGAATAATCGCATCCAGAGTGGTTCTATTCTCACCCACTCTTATTAGGACTTCATTAGTCACTTTTAGGGCAAATTGAAATGTGTGCTTATAACCTAGACAAGGTTTGGGATACAAGCATATATTTTAACTGCACTAAGGGTGACCTGGCGGTCTAGGGGTAAGGTGTCAGACTTCTATGCTGGCGGCCGGGGTTCAATCCTCGGTCCCGGCACAGATTTATCTGATTACCAAACCCTTTCTTCACCTCTGACAAGACATCTTGTGAATGTGGGGAATGCCAGGCCTCCACCGTGGTTCGGATTCCACGTTAAACTGTAGGTCCTCCATTTCATCTCACAATCACCCTATCATTACACATTAGCGTAAGTGCGTATAACCCGAACGGGTAGTAAGACGCGGTGCTAATGATAATAATAACTGCACTAATCGGTTAAGGACGAGGAAGGTAAAATGTTCCCTGATTTGCATTAAGGTATAGGGGTAAACCATTTAGAAAACAACATCCTCAGTAGAATCTACATTTATACTAGGTCTAATATGAGAGTGACACTCTACTCCACGTGACCACTGATGAGGGTTATATCTAATTAAAATACACATTTTAAAGACATTACATATAAAAAGCTTGAGAAGATATGCTATTATTGAGTAGTAAATAGTGATAATCAAACTGAACTCTTGTACTCTATACTGAAGACCACCTTTGTGATCTGATGATGTCAGTGCTCCTGGCTATAGATGCGGAGATTCCAGGTTCGATCCTTGGAGCTTCAGGAAATTTTCGATGAAGCATTGGATCTAGAACGGGGTCAACTCATTCTCATGAGGACAAATGAGAAGATACTTGAATTTAAAAAAAAAGTAGCGGCTCCATTCTAGAAAAGTGAGACTAACGGCTGGAGGATTCATTGTGCTGACAATATGATAGGCTCTATCAGTAGAAGTTGGTATTTTCTTCGCTAACAGACGGCAGCCACGTGGCCAGTGTGGTTCTATTGCGGACTGACGTGGTGGGGAATTCCTCTGAGACATACAGTTGTTTTAAGGATTGTGTGTCAGTTATAGCCTGCTACCTCCGTAGCTGGTGACGCCATGAATTGTACAGTATAACTTAATTGATTTAAGAAATGAAAGATGTTTCTTAACTGCGCTGTTATTATGGTACTTTCACGGAATTGACTCTGAAATACGCGCCTGTATTTGACCATCAAATAAAGCGTATATTCCTTTGCGAATAATCAATGTACTATGAAGTTATAAATTATAATAGGTTTTAGATAGAGTTGTATTAAACATTATACAAGTTTGAGAAATACGTAGAATATCATTAAATAGCTCATAAAATTTAAAAAAATATAATCAAAACATTAGTTTTATAAGAGCCTTTCTAACAAACAACAGATTAAAATTAGGACATTATATTTAAGAGCATCAGGCTCATGAATCAATCGTAAGAAAATAATTCTAATTTAATATAATAAAATTATTCACTTATATTTTAAAGCTTAAACTGATGATGATGTATGTTTACTTAGTAATTAATTTAAAGAGAAATTAATGAGAATTAGTTATTATTATTATTATTATTATTATTATTATTATTATTATTATTATTATTAGCACCGCGTCTTACTACCCGTTCGGATTATACGCACTTACGCTAATTGGTAATGTTAGGGTGATTGTGAGATGAAATGAAGGACCTACAGTTTAACGTGGAATCCGAACCACGGTGGAGACCTGGCATTCCACACATTCACAAGTTGTGGTTAATACACGTCTTGTCAGAGGTGAAGTAAGGGTTTGGTAATCAGATAAATCTGTGCCGGGACCGAGGATTGAACCCCGGCCGCCAGCACAGGAGTATTAGTTACTTAAAAAAAATTGCTAAAATGCAAGTTTAAATTAGTTAATAATAGTAATAATAATATGAAATAGTATAAAGGTGGAGTCTACAAATCGATGATTCATTATAGAAAATCCCTTTCTCCTTATGATGTTCCTGTGTAAACTGTCACCATTTGACGACAAGTTTCTATATAGTTCTACATCATCCTCCGGTATAATAAAGAAACATAAACAAAGCAACCATCCCCGTGTTGTAGTAGTCTGTGCACCTAGCTACGAGTCTTGGGGTTCCGGGTTCGATTCTCGGCCGGCATCTTAAAAAAAAATATATTCTTTAGGGAAATGATCCCAACAGTCACCAGGGTTTGTTTAGTTAGGCTTGAGTTAGGTTGAGAATCACACCGGCTCCACATCATAATAACTATCATCACATCATATTATATTATTGCGGGTACTACGTGTAGACAACCTCCTAAAGTGTACCCCGGACAACGGTCTGTTCTACCAGATTGACTAATATAGTCTACACATAAGGCAACCAAACGAGGATGTCAAAGTCCTGTCCGGTCGCAAGCAACTTACGATTTAAAAAAAAATATGGTTACATCAAAGTACATTGTTTTATTCTCAAGTTAATATTATCTTTCCTTACTAAATTTCACTATGTTTAAAAAAAACTAAATGATATATTAAGTGCTTTCTAAAAATATATAAATGTGACCAAAATAATCTTTATCTGTCATATTCGGTAATGTTATCAGAAATGCAATAGTTTAATATGATATATACATTTTATTTTTTTATTTTTCTATAGGTGGGACATACGTATTTGTGTAATGTTGAATTTAAGGAATAAATACAGGGTGGGACCGAGAAAATTAAACGATTATTAACTTGAAAATCAGCACTTAAATTGAAAATTAAATATTCACTATCTAAATAAAAGCAGCAAACTACATGCTACACACTATCACTTTTTGAAGATAATGTCACTCAGATGAGCTTCACTGGATGTCAGGAAAACCTTAAAACGTTGTCCATTATTTTCCTCAGCATGGATCGTCTAATTATTTCCGACCCATCCTGTATAAGAAGTCTAAAACAAAAGGAAAATATAGGGTGGAGAAACAATGGATGATTGCGAGACCATTGATAAAATTACAAGTTAAGTGGGGTCCAAAAAAGGTGGCTGACCTCTGAGCAACAGAAGGCCTATAGTTTATTTTAGGGGAGGGGGGCAAAGGACAGAGTTTTGGTTAATGACTATATGCTTCCAATGCCTCTTACATCGGTTTTATTTGTGTTTTTTTATTATTTAATGTTCTGAAAGAAAACCAAAGTCGGGATCAGTGAAATTTCAACACGTATCAACACAAGCTTCGCCTTTAGTACCTTGTAAAATTTAATTACTTCGATCTAATTTTTTTTTTTTTTTTTGCTTGTAGCTTTTACTACGTGATGTGCGTGACGTTCTATTGAACGCTCTTACACATTAACAAGTATTACGTTTATTTATTCGTGTTAAGACTATATTGTTGCTGGTTTTCGATTGAAAAAGTGTTCTTCTACCAAAGCAAAATGTATAGTAGAATTTTGGTAAAAATACACTTCAAAAAAATACAAGATTATTTTTGTGTTCAAGATTGATAACATTTAGCAAATTTCAACATATATCAAAACTCATAGCTGTAGATCACATGACCTGAAATGTGAATACGTTAAAGTAGATCTAGTAACTTTACTAGTTGTCAGATAAGGCTCTTCTTATGAATATTATTGTAGCTTCCCAGGGATAAAAGTCACTAGAATTTAACTGAACTAAGATATTACTATCTAAAAGGATTTAATAATTTTTCAATTTGTATGGCACACTAGAATGTTTGGTTATCTCTTTATCAATATGATAGCGAAATATAATGAACCTGAAAAATGTTAGTGCACATAATTAGTACACTTGAATTAATCTAAGGCGTTTAAAGTTTTTGTATCTTAGTTTTTAAATATTAAATTTTTTTTCTTTGGTTTGTTTCAAAGTTATTGCATAGTTTTATTATATGGTTTAAATATTCAATGTGTATGGAATTCTTGGTTGAAAATGGTTGATTATTTTAAATTGAATGTATCCCAGAGTCAAGAAGACAAGTAGTAAAATGTAATTAGAATACCAGGTGTTAAAATGTATTCACATTAAGTTAAAACTATTAGAATAAAACTTTATAATCAATTATAGGTATTTTTTAAATTTCGCCCCATCTTACGACTGGTACTATATATGAATCAAAATAAGTTTAAAAAAACTAGTAACAGGTATTTCATTGGATTAATATGTGCATTTTGATATAATTCGAAGGATTTCATTTATCATAAATGAATTCAAAGAAAACTATTTTAAAAAATACTTAAAGGGTATGTTTTTTCCGTTTTTGCGCTACATTTTCAAAACTATGCAGAATTTTGAAAATAGAACTGGGGTAATTTTATTTTGTATCTTTTTAACAGAGACGATCAGACAAACCAGCGCTTTCTACAATAAATAGCATCGGAGTTAATATGGTGAAAATATTGATCAAAGTGCAAAAATCACTCAAAAACGTAGATTTGTTTTATTTTTCTAACAAATATTTCCACGCATTGGAATGATCAAATGTATAAAGCATTTTTTTAAACTAGTATATTATATGAACAAAAAAAAAAAGACCTCTTGTAGCTCTCATCTTTCAATAGAACCAGAGATATGAAGTCGAAAAGAAGGGTTTAGAATCAGAGTAGTTATTTTTGTAAATAGGTTACTGATTCCTTAAACCACAAAAAATATTAAAACGGCTTTGAAGATTTTGTTCTAAATTGGTGTCCCGGGAGTGTTTGGAGTGACAAATAGTAATGTACACTTCTCTTTTTGAATTAAAAGTTGTTTAACGATAATTTACCTGTAAACAATATTTCAAAAACTTGAAATATTGTATAACATGGCCTTAACGATTTGGTTACAAATAGGTATCTTGGGAGTATTTTATATGACATAACACCGTCTATTTGTTAAATAAAAAATATTTGTTATGTCGGTAATTTACCGATGATTGGCATTGTATTCGTAGCGTACATTCTAAAATTGCTGAATTTGACTTTTGTCATTTAAGAAGAACCAAATTGAGAGAGTTATTTAAAAAAACTTACCTGGAGAACTTTAACTATGCTTATCTCTGATATTATTTTAGCCTTTCCCTTGTATTCTCATTGGTAAAAAAACTTTTTAAGTTTATTTATTCTCAAGGAAAAAGTTTAAATCGGTAGAAGCCCTTTTCCCGTGAGTTAGAAGGATATGTACCTATTATATGTGAGGTTGGCAAGGAATGTAACCTTATAGAAAAACAATGTTTTGTCTGGAACAATTTTGTGAAATAAAAAACTAAGCTAATATGTTAATTATTTTAGCACCGCGTCTTATTAACTGTTCAGGTTATACGCATATGTACTAATTACAATAATGGGATAGGGATTAGTAAGGCTTAGTTAAGAGGAAATGCACCCGCATTTTTGTGGAGGGAGAGCGGAAAACAATTCGTGGCCACCGAAGCGGGTACAAAGCTATTGTGTTAACAATGGCTATTAATTTGGATGAATATCTGTGCTTGTGCACAGGAAGCTGCAACATTTTAATGGAATAGATTTTATAAAGTGACTTACAGTTATGTGAACAACCAGACTACCTACCAATGGAGCCTTGAATTTTATTAACCTCAAGAAGAGGTGTGCAGAAATTAATGTTTTATGACGCAATCAATATGGGAAAGTTAGCACAAATCTTTTTTCTAAATCATATCAATGGGTGAAATTATAACAATCTCTTTATATCGGAACATCTACTCTAAAAAAACCATTAGCAAACTAATTATTACTACTAATTTTTAGTTCAATCAGCATATCAAACTCTATTTAAATAATTATTTAATTTAATATCTATTATTTAAAAAATGCTTTAATAAAAATTAACAATGATCTTCAAATTTATATTTAAAGAATATTTATACTTTGCTATTCTAAAATAAATGCTGTATAAAGTACTTACAGATAGGATTTGTAGTATAATTGGAAAACATTAACAACAAAATTACAAACAAAAATAATTCGAATTTATTTAAGTTTCTTAGTGCTCTCCGTTGGCCACACACCCACCGATATATTTTACCATGATATGTATTACCCACTTCGATGGCCTTAAGGTTTAAGGTATCACTCTCGCAATAGACTAGACCCCCGACGATGGGGAAAAAGTGGTTTGATTCTCGATGGGGTGTAGTGAGGGGGGATTTTCCAAAATAGTTTTCCGCTTTCATCTACGTTAATGCGGGTGCGCTTCCTCTAAATTCAACCTTACTCTATCCTAACCCACTAGTGTAATTAATAAATAGACGTACAGCCCAAAGTTGTAGTTAGACGTAGTTCTGAAAAAAAGAAACATTAAAAAAATCGACGTGCTTAATATAATTTTGATTTTAATCACTATACTTCACTGTATAAACTAAGTGTTTCCATTTACTATTTTTTCTTTATCGACACGTTTTACCACCTGTTCAAGTTATACACTTATATGAAAAATACTCTAATGAAGTAGGGATGATGAAGAATGGATTTTAGGGGTAATATAACCGGGTGCACTCGAATTGCGGAGTAAAGTATATCTGTCAGAGGGCATTCAATTAGGGGACACTCGAATTGCGGAATAAATTATATACATATATATCAGCCTGTGCACATGAGCTTAGGAACAACCTGTAATCACATTCAACTCCTAAACCCTAACCTAAAATAAACTAACATAACCTAAACTAACCTGAACTAATATAACCTAGCCTAAACTAGACTAACCTAACCCAACATAACCTAATCTAACCTCAATTTTCCATTTTGAACAAAGTCATTATAAAGTAAAGAATGATTACTCTTAAAGCTACCTAAAGTAGGTTGATAAATAATACTAGAACAATGATATCATTTTGCTATATTATTTGTAGTAATTTATTAGTTTTGATGATATCAATCAACAAAAGGGACAACTGACTTATATGACTTGTCGTATGAATACGGGAAAGTAGATCTCGTAGCTTTTATAGCAGTAAGATACGGCTCTTCGTATTTCAATTGGCCTATTCTCCAGTGATAGGCGTCAAGTATCCGCATCGGTAGTCTAAGGCGTCACACTTGTAAGGTCGCTGGATTTATGGAGGTTAAGGTTTGAATCAGAACAGAGTATACTGAGCGTGTTTTAGTTATCAAAGAATTTCCTAACCTCTCATTACAAAAATATTGGTGCATGTTATCATTATTATTATTAGCACCGCGTCTTACTACCTCTTCGGGTTATACGCACTTACGCTAATGTGTAATGGTAGGGTGATTGTGAGATGTATGAAATGGAGAACCTACAGTTTAACGTGGAATCCGAACCACGGTGGAGGCCTGGCATTCCCCACATTCACAAGATGTCTTGTCAGTGCATGTTATCTAAATTCTATTGTTTTTCTCATCACTACTTGATTAGTCTAAGTCCGTGGAAAGCCCGGAAGGGTAGTAAGACACTGTGTACAGAAGGAAAAAGACACTAACGTGTGTCAAAGCTTTTGTAAAGAATTAAAAAAACAACAACATGGCGTCACCTATCAATCAAGCCATGCCAACCGAGCGGTCGCCGCGTGTTGGCCAAAATTTGTGGATATAGGGTATCATATATTCAGCACAATGAGTCCTACAGTCATTACTATCAGTTTTAGATCAGAGACGCTATTCATTTATTCAAGTAGCTCCTCATTTGCCCTCACGAGGCTTAATTGACCTCGTTACATACATACTGGAATCTGAAAGTGTCGGAGACTGAATCCAGGACCTCTGGATCTGTAGCCAGGAAGCCTCTACCATAGAGACGGTCGTCTGTTAAAGAACCGTAGTGATAATAATAATAATACTAATAATGTATAGTGAATCATTTGGGAGGTGCAATACTCACTCCTGCCTGCATGACTTGTTCAATAACTACACTAGGAGTGAGCTCATCTCCTGTAATAACCGCCTGCGACTATGTAGAGTTAAATATACAACAAGTCCCGACATAAATTATTATTCAAATTCATTGCCATAGTGGTAGAACTATACTTGATCATTTGTCATGGCTCTCAAAATTCTTTGCCACTCCTCGAAATAGCTCACAAGGTCAGAGTTGAAGTCAGTCAAAAGGTGTGTACGGGAGTGACGCTAGGGGGCAGAGGGGGGGAATATGTCGGTCTGATGAAGACGGTAGGATTGTCCAACACTCGTTAAAACATGATACTTAATAGGATAGCTCGATACATACTCAGAGTTTATTTCTGAGTGTAGACCTCTCTAGTTTTGACATTGATTTGAATTTTCAAGGAAGGTTGTGTGTAAAGAGTGACAATTAATAGCCCGCTTTAATGGTAGAATGGTCTAACTCTCGTAATATACTAGACTGCAGTAAACGGAGATATCAAGGTTAAAGCCCCGTTCAAATATATTGAGTTTTTTTTTACTAAATGGTCCATCACTCACACCCCACGCAAATGCAGGTACACTTCTTCAAAATTCGGCCTTTTTAATCCCAAACACATTCGTGTAATTAGTACATATGTGTTCAACCCGAACGGTTAGCGATACATGGCGCTAAAAAAATATTCTTATTGTTGAAAGTGTTTGACACCTTGGCTTAGTTGGCAGCGTGTCTATCTACTGAGCTAAGGGTCCTGGGCTCGATTCCCAGCATGGCCGAAAAATGTATCATTGGTGAAATGTGGGTTTACCCTTCATATTGATGAATTACCGGCCTGGTTATGGATGTTGTGTCGGTTATGGATTTAAGTCAGCTTATAATTCGTGTGCTGATATAATACATTTATCGGTTCGGAAATTGCACGTTAAATACCAAAAATAAACATAAAAATGTTAGAAGTGTACTCAAAATCAGACATAATTTCACCAACAAACTAATTATTATTATTATTAATGTAATACTAATATTATCAATATATTCTCGGCTCGACTGACTTTTAAAATTAAGGCACTATCTTGTCCTTTTATTTCCAGGGTCACTTAAAGAATTACGTTTCACAATTTACACAGTAATGTTCGTTCATTGAGTTTAATTTATGTTTTAGATATAAAGATATGCATAAGAACCTTTATAATATTCTCAAAGAATACCCCATTTGCTAAAAACATAATAATTCACAATGCATTATCAAAGTTCACACATAGACAACTATTAGTTAATTCTAGATCTGGATTGTAAATAGTAAATAGTAAAAGTGGGTAATCGTTTTTTTAATGATGAATCTGCTGCAATATATATATATATGGTAAAACGGCGTGTTCTGATATATATATATATATATATATATTACCATTTAATAATGTTAGAGATGTATTGTAATAAATTTCTCAATACTACTTTATNTATATATATATATATATATATATGGGGACAAAGAAAGGGTTTGACTTATCCTTCAATATATTATTAAATTTTCGTGGCCATTTTATTATACATCAAATGTTACCTGCAAGAACTGGACAGTAGTACTAGTTTTATTACGTTAAAAATATGTATTTCTATTTGTTATGAGAAATCTTTACATTACTACCTAAGTAAAGATAGTATTATCTCCGTGAATAATGCACTTAAATCAGTGCTGTCCACTGACCACATATTATGTTTGAATGTTCTAGGTTTGTATTTTTGGTTCACTTATTTACCAAACCAAAATCACACACAACAATCTAACAAGAATAATTTAGCTACCAACACCTAACACAAAACTTTACTTTATATCCATTACTTTTACCAGACTATGGTCCGGGCCAATTTTTTTATTCAAGCCATATATTTTCCACTACCGGCTTGATAGGCATGTTATAGTTTCATATACCTTATAATCTAACTTAAGACTAGGACAGGTACAACATCCAGTCCCTAGTCGGTAATTTATCACTGTGAAAGTGTAAAACCACATTTCAGCAATGATACATTTTAAGGATGATGGAAATCGAAACCGGGACCCTCAGTTCGGTAGACAGACAGTTACTGACTGAGCTAATAACTCGAACTTTAATATAAAACTACTGTTACCACCATGTTAAAAAAGATTTCAACATAAATAATAGAAGAGTTTTTTCTCGAATTTTTATAGAAACATGGTGCACATGTTACATACATATTTATTAACAGCTTTATAATCGTACGTGTAGGCCTATTGTAAATGACTCAAAGTTAGAGTTCTCGATGACAATATGTTTGATTTAATATCCATCCAGTGGGGAAAAGTGCCTTGAGAGGATGAAATGACATAACATAAAAATATACAATCTATAACTCTATGATATCAGCCCACAATCGAGCCATACCGATAGAGCAACCATCGTCTGCTCTAGAAGATAATACCAATTTATGTGGCTATTAGGCGTCATGTGGTCAGCACAACGGACCATACGGCTATTAATACCAGTATTCTAGCTCGAAGCCACTACTTTTTCATTCAAGTAACTCCTCAGTTGTCCTCACGAGGCCGAGTTAACCCTGTTCAAGATACACTTCTTTACAGAAACATCTGGCAGTACCAGGATCGAACCCGGGTGCTCTGCATCTGAAGAATGTCAAAACAGGAGGTTTTAAGTAATACATCTTGAATTAAAATAATAATTACCTACCCACAGGCGCTTCTCTCGCAGTAGACTGGATTGCCGATGACGGGGAGATCGAGGTTTGAATATCGGTCGGGTGTAATGAGAATGATTTTTCCAAAATGGTTTTCCACTCTTTCGCTCCACGCAAATGAGGGTATACTTCCTCTAAATATAGCCTTCCCAAACCCTAAAACCATTAGCGTAATTAGTACATAGGCGTATAACCCAAACGGGTAATAAGACACGGTACTAAAAATAAATAATAAATTCATATTTGCATGACGTCATAGAAGGAAAGGTTGAGAGAAAGAGGAGCTTAGGGAGAAGGAGGATTCAAATATTGGATGACGAAGGAAAAAAGAAAATTCTGGCAGCTGAAGGAGGAGTCAGAGGACGGGGAACAAAAAGAATTGATCTGTCATAAAAAAGTACACCTAATAATAAAAATATTAAATTAATAGTAAACAAGGTATGATGTTTTTTTTATTCTAAGGTTTTATATGTTAATGTGAACCCCCCTCCCACCCCCCTTATTATGGGAGGTCCATTAATCTCCAGAGTCATCCGAACCACCCAAGACCTAACCTTTCTCTGCCCAACTTAGTAAAACGTACCAACCAGTTTATATTCCATGATTATCGAAGTAATGCCAAAACATTTAATCACGACGTAGTCCCAGCAAAGCTATTCGTCGTCGCGCGGCACTTGTTTTGATTTAACGGCGGTTGGTCTCTGGGGGGTTACGGACAGCTTCACCTCAGTAGCCGGTACAAAGAAGTAGGTGCAGTCATCACGTCTCTAGCACCACGAGGTAACGTTTCCATCACGGGGCACACACACTCCCATGCTACGGACTTATACCAGAAAATACAAATTTTGATCAATTTTGATAGTATTTTAATTGATTAAATTATTATAATTAATCGATATAGTTATAAGTAATATAAATAAAGGCAATTATACACATAATACATAATAATATATTATATTAATATTATAATTTATTTAAATAATCACCCGCCTCGGTGGCGTAGTTGGCTAACGCGCTTGTCGTGTTAAGCTCGACTGCTGAGGACGGGGAGATCGAGGTTCGAATCTCGGTCGGGTGAACTGAGGGTGGTTTTCCTAAATGGTTTTCCATTTTCCCTCCACGCAAATGCGAGTTCACTTCCTTTAGTTCAACCTTCCCTATTCCTAACCCATTAGCGTAATTAGTACTTAAAGCGTATAACCCGAACGGGTAGTAAGACGTGGTGCTAAATAATATTATTATTTAAATTATCAACTAATACTTTAAAAAGATAAGGAGCTAGCTTAATAGGCTACACAATAGGCCAATTTTCTTGCGAAAGGACGTATCTGACAGCGATAGTAGGCCCTACAATTGGAGCCTCTTTAACGTAATAATACGTTGTCGTGTTACCCTAAGCTTTCATTCTTGATAAATATTATCACCTGGCAGAAGTACCCAGCGTTAGTCAAAAACAAACAGAAAAATATTTATTAACTTCACTACTTCTGAACTAGTTTTTAATTAATTAAAAATTCTTATCAAAATGGTTCAATTTTGGCTTATGCAGGTTCTACTAATTTTAAAATTTCAGACCTATGTTTGCGGTAGATATCACCCAGTATTAATTTCGGACAGAAAAAAAACCTCTCAATTTTATTATTAGGCCTGTACAAACCTGTAAAATAATAATAATAATAATAATAATAATAATAAAGTAAAACATTATCAATGATGACCACAAAAAAAAGTTTGTTTTGTGGTCCAAATGTCCATTCGTAATAAAATTAAAGTATAGATTTTTGAAATGTCTAATATGTAAATCATTTACTAAAGACCAGAATAGGTAGGCCATGGGCTAACGCGTCAACGTCATATGGTTGCTGGTAGCATGCAAATTGGAGTTTGAATCCCAGCCGGGTGCACAGAGAATTGATTTTATTAAATGATTTTTTCTACTCATCCTCCACGCAGATGCGGGTAAATTTTCTTCAAGGTTTGACTTTCCTCAAGCCTATATCAATAGGGATACTATAAATTGGTAGTAAGCTGTCTTGCTCAATAAACAATTATATCAACTAAATACATACATACATGGTTGCGCCGTTTCCTCGCAGGGTTCATATAGCTCAAAAAACAACTCCGTACATAATCCATCCTCACTAACTTTCTCCACACTTCCCTACCCTCGCATTCTCCCTTCGCTTAAACAACATACATACACCGAGTCATACATCCTCTTTCATTCTTAAAATAATTAATGTTTCCCCTATTCACACATTCGTCTACCCCATTTATCCACGTCTTTCATGTCCTACCCCTTCCTTTTATTATTATTAATATGATTATTATTATTATTATTATTAGCACTGCGTATTACTACCCGCTCGGGTTATACGCAATTACGCTAATGTGTAATGGTAGGGTGATTGAGAGATGAAATGGAGGACCTACAGTTTAACGTGGAATCCGAACCACGGTGGAGGCCTGACATTCCCCATATTCACAATATGTCTTGTCAGAGGTGAAGGAAGGGTTTAGTAATAAGTTAAATCTGTGCCGGGACCGAGGATTGAACCCCGGCTGCCAGCACAGAAGTCTCCCTTACCCCTAGACCACCAGGTCACCCACCCCCTTCTTTTTGATCCACACACTTTACTATCATATGTTTGCTTTGTCAGTCGATCCACACTCATCCTCTCAAAAAATATAATAAAAAATATAATAAAACAAGTATTTTAGATGTAGCCTTATACTATCTACATTATATAAGGTCACAGTATAAGAAGGTGACATTTTAAGGAAACCCGGCCTTTATCTTTCCCTTAAAGAGCAGGAAAATAGGCTAACTTTTAGAATACTATATATATATATATATATATATATATATATATATATATATATATATATATATATATATATATATATATATATGTATATATATGTATATATATATATATTTATTTATTTTAGATCATCTGCAAATGATAACACTAAAATTGAATCTATATTTTCACATATACAACGATGTAACTAGGGCAGATGCTTGTATCAACCTAAATAACCGCATTGGATATTTACAAAACATTATTTATCAAAGCTATAAAAAACAGCCCCTGGAAAATCGGTAAAACAGTTGGAAAATTTGTGTATGAAAAAACGCTGAGAAACACGGGAAATTTCATAAAAAAACAAACCAAAATAATACTGTTATATTTGTGAATTTGGGGACATTTCATTAACTTCAAGGTTTAAATATTATGTATTTACATTGAAGAAAAAAGAACTGAAAACCTAAGTACGCTGATTTGAAACCCCCTCTCCGCTTTTCTTCTATCTTTACTCCAATAAACATTTAGTTGTGTAACAATAATAATAAACACACTTTGAGATCTAACTTTGGATTGATGTGCGAGTTTTAAGGTGGGAGTGTAGGAAACGATCATTAAGGGAAGTGTTTTGGCAGTTTTAATACCAAAACTTTGTTGGTCAAAAGAGATCAAACAATTCTCCAGTAGAAACATAGATTATAATTTTCTTCATATGGTGATATCAACAGTTGTTAAATATCGATCAAGGGTGTCCTAGAATTTAATGATAATTTTTTCTCTTAATTATTATTATTATTATTATTATTATTATTATTAGTACGTGTCTTACTACCCGTTCGGGCTATACGCACTTACGCTAATGTGTAATGGTAGGGTGATTGTGAGATGAAATGGAGGACCTACAGTTTAATGTTCAATCCGAACCACGGTAGAGGCCTGGTATTACCCTCATTCACAAGTTGTGATTAATACACGTCTTATCAGAGGTGAAGGAAGGGTTTGGCAATCAGCAAAATCTGTACCGGGACCGAGGATTGAACCCCGGACCCCCAACACAGAAGTCCGACACCTTGTGTTTAGACCATTCTCTTCATTGAACAAGTTTCTCGTCTAACGACGCTATGCTCATGACAGATATTAAACAAATGTTGATATCAACATTCGAAGAAAATTAAACTCAATGTTTCTACAGGAGCAATATTTGATTTATTTTGGCAAAAATCGTTTAATTATAATATCTGCAAAAACACTTATCTTAACTGGCATTCCCAACATCTCTACCATAAAAGCTTCATAATAGTCCAAAGCTAGATCTTAGAATGTTTTTATTATTATCACTATTATTATTATTTCGCTATGCTTCATGCAACGTCGTACACCTCAAACCCCCGCGGGGGAGCTATTTCTCACGTGGCACTGGTAGTGGCGGTGTCCCAAATTAACCCCTGGAGGGAGGTCACGAGGTGAACAGGACCGAGGCTTGTATTGGGTAACGCTGTGTGCATGCACTTCTCTCATGTGACTGATTATGTCAGGTGTAATGGGAGTGAAGTTCGTTGGCTTAAAATTGATGGTGAAATTATAGTACATATATAGCCTCAAAACTTTAATGAGTTTATTAGGAACATGAACACACGAATGAGTAGTTATTTTGTTAAAATTGAACAGCTGTTACTTTACACGATGGTGTACATGAGTCAGTATTATGTTCATAGAAGCCAATATTCGTGGTATAAAAACTAAAATACTTGCTTAACTGTTTTAAAAAAACTCAGGTCTTGTTCTCTTTATTCAACAATTTGCTGAGTAGACCCAACATAATGTTAAGAACTAAGCCAAGTTAAGGCCATTATTACTGCATTATGATTTCTAATTTTATTTCAGTTTGAAATATTTCCCATAATTTCTCCTTGGATTAGTAGTTGATATGTTTTCTGGGGATCCTGTGCGACATAAAATAAATTAATACCATATCCATAATCGTGGCGAAACTGTTTTAAAACGTTAGTCTCGCCATATATATATATACACACACACACACACACACACACGTTATCCATCCTAGGTTCAAAGAGGGACCCTTCCAAATTTAGTTAAAATTGGTATACCCCTTTGGGAGTAATCGTGGAACAAACAGAAAAAATGCCATTTGGTGGAGTTAAAACAACACATTTACTTCATTATTTATTTAAACACTTACATAGAATTTAATTTATTCCTGAAATAGCTAGAAACATTATTTTTTTGTATAAATTTCAATACTTTTTCTTAATATATTTTTTAATTGCAAATTATTCAGAACATTATCTTCAACTCTAATTGGAATCAGTCTTCAAGTACGTACAATTACAGGCGGTTTTTTATCAAGTTTAATCAAATCAATAATATATTTGTAATTAAAATTATAAAATAATAAATTTAAACTTAATTAAATTAATTTAATACTGTAGAATAATTCTAGAAATTCTGCCTACTTTATTCTAGTGTAAATGTTATATGATGATGATAGTTGATATAATAACACATTGATATTATCATTGAAAAGGTGATACATCATGATTTAAATTAATTAAATTAACGGGTGACCTGGCGGTCCAGGGGTAAGGTGTCAGACTTCTGTGCTGGTGGCCGGGGTTCAATCCTAGGTCCCGGCATAGATTTATCTGATTACCAAACCCTTCCTTCACCTCTGACAAGACATCTTGTGAATGTGGGGAATGCCAGGCCTCCACTGTGGTTCGGATTCCACGTTAAACTGCAGGTCCTTCATTTCATCTCACAATCACCCTACCATTACACATTAGCGTAAGTGCGTATAACCCGAACGGGTAGTAAGACGCGATGCTAATAATAATAATTAAATTAACAACCACCACTCTATAATATAGGAAAAATCAATGTAATAAAACTGAGAGCCTAAATATGTTTGAACAACAAAAGATTATATCAATAATGCGCCAATGATTGCTCTTTCCTAAGTTTGTCTGGGATTCATGTTTAATGAAACCCTATGCACTATAAAGAGGAGCATGGGTTTTCACACACACGCACATTGGCCGCATGTTTGGTTGAGAGGCAAGGAAGGAGGTATATAAAGTCAAATCTCCATGGAAATAACTTCTCCTGACTGTTTAAAAAAAGTTACTAAATCTACTTCCACTAATCAATACTTCAAGCCATGTGATATTTAGCCGTCACTTTTGATATATATTTTAAATACCTATAAAATAACACTAACAATATATTTAACTGTGGGTATCGCTTACAGCAAAATTTAAAAAAAGTTTTTCTTTTATAAATGGCCCTTTTTATTATAATTGGAGTGTATTGTTATGTCTCCAAGGAGAAAGGCAAATGTTAAGTAATAACCCCCTTACGTGCAGTTCGTATACTGGCCTAGCATGTAACAAACTCATGCCGTGATCAAACAACTGTGATTAGAGAAATAATTGATGGCGTGTAATGCGAATGCATTTATGTTCGTAAATGTAGAATGTAAATACATATAGAGATACTAGAATGCGAGAAACACAGATATATTCTAACATATATAATTTAGACTAAACTCTTTAAAACTATGCATCTAGTTTGTATCGTTTTCAGAGAATAACAGTGTAAATGTATATAGTAATGTAAAACTAAGATAAGTATACAAAGCCGTTTTACTGGGTGTTCGCTATGGCTGTGAAACATTATCTCTTAACTTATATCACGAAAACAAACTTAAGGTGTTCGAAAACAAGGTGCCTAGGAATATATTTGGTTCAAAATGGGATGCAGCTACGATGGAGTAGAGAAGGTTACATAATGACTAGTTACATACCCTATACTCATCCCATAACATTATTAGGATAGTAAAGTTTTGAAGACTACGGTGGGCAGTACATGCAGCGCGAATGGAAGATTCTAGAACCTTGTTCATGGTACTGACTGGCAAACCTAATGGGAAGAGACTATTGGGAAGACCTAGATGCGATAGGGAGGATAACAATAGAATGAACATTAAATAGGTATAGTATAATGAGATGGACTGGATAGTACTAGCTCAAGATAGGTATAGGGTGTAATGAGGTTGACTGAATAGAGCTAGCTCAAGATAGGGATAGGTGGCGTACTTTTGTAAGTGCGGCAATGAACTTTCGAGTTCCTAGTGCCATTGTGTAGGTAAGTAAGTTAATGAGGTAGGCATGATTTAAATTAAATGTACCCAGTTAAGCGTAGAGGGAGAGTGGGAATACATTCAGGAAAAACATCATCAGTGCAGACGGCTGAGATTCGAACCCTAACTTCCCTGTCCCCACCAAAAAAACATTAGATATGCCTGAAGTTTATTCCACCTGCTCGACACCAGAGTTTATTCTTAGACCACTTTATATTTTATAGTATTTAATATTTATATATATNTATATATATATATATATATATAAAGGGTTAAATTAAGTTTTTACAATTACATTCCAGGCAAATTGTAAAAAGGTTTTTTCCACCAGGTCTTAGTATCTGATCGAATAGAAATATAAAGGTATTTTTAGAGGAAATATACCCACATTATCACTAATTGTGAGTGGTAAACCAGTTAATGAAATCCGACCTTAATCCACCCAACCAGAATTATAACCCCGATATTCCTGACACAGGAAGTCCAGTCCAAATAATGTTAAATTGTTTGAGGAATTATTTCACATTCAATTCAAATGTTTTTTAATATTATATTTAGGACATGGTACAGGAAAGGTAGATAGAAACATATAAAAGGGATGAACACAATATGGCTTTTACAATGAAAAGAACAAAGCTTACACTTTACATCGCTGCCACTGGACAAAGAGTTAATAATTTCCTCTAAAAGAAAATCGGTCGTTACCATCTAATCCCCCGACCTAGGTTTCATTCTATCGGAACTTATCAGGGAGGAGTGTGAAACGCGCAACGCAACTTCCTAAAAAAGGAAAAAAAACATAATGGAGAAAATGGAAATTTGTAAAGAATGGTAGGATACATAGATAGGAATATGTAAGAGGAAAAACATAAATTATTATTATTTAGCACCGCGTTCGGGTTATACACTTTAAGTATTAATTACGCTAATGGATTAGGAATTGGGAAGGTTGAATTAAGGGAAGTGAACCCACATTTACGTGGAGGGAGAGTGGAAAATCATTTAAGACCCCCCACCCCCAGTTCACCCGACCGAGATTCTAACCTCGATCTCCCCATCCTCAGCAGTCGAGCTCAACATGACTAGCGCGTTAGCCAACTACGCCACCGAGGCGGGTAATAACATCAAGAACAGTCATATTTATGATATAGTCAGATATTTTACGATTATTTTCGTTATTTTGAAGCGTCGGTGTTTCTTTTCTCAATAAGAAAATTGTAGCGTAATAAATACTTTTCTCTTTCGAGTAAAAGATGCCCTTGTCAACATATATTTTTTGTTGTTTTTAATGCTGAACGGTTATTAATTTTACATTCCCAAGAAACAACCTGGCGATACTACAATTAAATGCCCCCATACGTGCAGTAAATGTAATAATCCCGTCAACTCGTTATCTCTAGTGATAGGCAAAACATGTGTATATCAAAGTGCCAGTACTGCTGACATGTGACAAGCCCCGCAGGTCCTGTGGAGGCCCGTGAACTCTGCACGGTCCAGTTTTCATAGGAAGAGACTTATCTAACAGCTAGAAAAATCTCTACTCTCATACTTTTGTAAGTCAGGTCATGTGATCTGAATCTTTCACTTTAGATATTTATATTACGTATCAATCCCCATACAAAAACACTAATATTACCAGTTAAGAGTTATCAATATTTATAGTGAAAACATATGTCTTTGATTTTTAAAAGGTGCTTTATATGACAATTGGACTGTAATCAGTACAGGCCATAGAGGTTCTATTCATCTTACAATAAAGTTATATGAAGGTTAGTATTTTTACAGATTATATAGCAAAAAACTCTTTTTGGCCAAAATAAATAAAATCTTGAGTGTTTAAATGCAATTAGTTTATTTTTCTAGACATAGTAAACTCAATCGTTCTTGAATATTTATCAAAGTATCACGTAGTAGTTTAAAAATTACTTTTTCTCTAAACTTAAAAATTATTTTTGTTTCATTTTTTCAGTACTCTCAGTTATGAAGAGAACCATTTTGGATGTGATTCTTCGGTGCAAAGCAAACTGGATCAGACACATCCTTAGTAGGAACATTTTTCTGTACGACTTCATAGAGAGAAAAGTTAAAGGAAAGAGGAGCTTAGAAGAGGAAGGAGGATTCAAATATTGGATGACTTCAAGAAAAAAAGAAAATTCTGGGGGTTGAAGGAGGAGGCATTGATGCATTGGCGGTCTAAGTTCACTGTCAAAAAGAATTAACCTATTATAAGACAGAACACCTAATAATAATTATAATAATAATACTCTTGGCAAATATTAAAAAAAAGTTCGGATTACTATATTTAGAAAATTGAGTCGAACGTATCTCATGAAGCAATATTTTATCTAATTTGGATAATAAATATTTTAAAAAACTTCAAAAATTAATTTAACTCGCACACCTTTCTGCCTCCTATTAAGAGTAAATCACAAGATCCAAAATCAATTGGTCAATTTATAGTTGAAAAGTCACATTATAAGCAGAATATTAGTTGAAAGGATAAAGTTAAAATTGATTCAACCAGCGAAGGTTTCAATTTGTTACGAAGAGCGTTTTAAATATTTTTCAACTTAGTTGAAAGTGTTTTCAAATAATGCTACAAATGTATAGGTGTAGTTACCGCACATTGTGATCCCAGAACTTTTTGTACTAGTGATTATTTCTAACTGTGTTTACGTCTACTTGTTTTTTTAAAAGTACCAAATTGTTATAGCCTTGCACTTCCCAACTTTTTTTCGCTCGCGTACCCCTTGGCAGCCCATTTTTATAAATTGTGCCCTTAATATTAACAAAATGTTTAATTACTATAGTAATAGTTATTTATAATTTATATTTTGCAACAGAAAATAAATGGTCTAATAATGGTATTGAAAAACAATGTAATAATAAGGTGAAATATATTTTTACATTCAAAAAGCAAAAGTTACAATAAACACTAATATATTTAATTTATTTATTAATGATTATAAAACTGTTTTATGTTTTAAACTGCTATAATTTTCTCAGGGTTAAATATAGAAGAAAAACCGAACCACCCCTCAAAATATCGTTGAGTTAATTTCATAACATTTGACTGATCTTTTGTCTTATCTTGTTGGTAAATGTATCTCTTTCCACAATTATTCAAATATTTTCACATACCCCCAAACTTTCTGTCACACGCCCATGGGGGTACGCGTACTCCACATTGAGAGCCACTGGTCTAAGGTGTCATTCTCGTGTTATACTGGCCTGCTAATGACGGGAGGATTAAGGTTAGAATCCCGTTTGGGTCTACTTAGGGTAGTTTTCCTGAGGGGTTTTCCATTCTCCTTCCACGCAAATGCATCTTACCCATAAAATGTTTCTTTATTCATCCCTATCTCATTAGTGTAATCAATATGTGTGAGTATGGCCTGAAAAGGTGGTAAGACGTGGTGATTAAAAAAATACATCATTTATCGTGCCCTAGTACCCGTGATAAAAAGAGACAAGTAGCATCTTGTATGCTTCTGGGGATAAGGGGATTGCATTTTGGAAATAAAACATCTTAGAACACCCGAATGGGACTAGAACCCTGACCTCGTCCCCATAAAACCATACCAGATTATATTGACTCCATAGTCCTCGTGTCCAGGGTGTGATTGGGTGCTTGAGGGTGTTTGTAAACCTAGATATAATCGGAAGTAAATCGTTTTCAAAATGGTTATATCTTCTAATGACACGATACAGTTCTAAGTCAAACTCAAACAAGCGAAACCTTAGATTTGTATCGGCAATCATCCACTCAGCTTATCACACCAAATCTTCCAGCACTTTAATTTATGCGACGTTTTCAATAAAAGGTTACCTTACGTTTCGTGTTTTTTTTAGAGTCTTATGATTACCGAGGTAAGGTTCCTCTGCAGATGACTATCAGAGTACCATGTAAGGGAGAGGCCATTGCGTGTTCATACCAAATTCAGGGGATTTTTTTTATTAAGACAGGGGTGTTGTTAGCGATGGTTTCAAATTGTTAGGTCTGTGCTTGAGAAATCTCCCCCCATCCCCAACCCCACTCCACACCTCCCTACTCGATAATTTGCGTAGGCTTCGTTCAACAACAGTGTTCAAAATAAAACCTTAATAGAAAATTAAGGTTGGTTACATTAAAAAACAAACGGGCAATATTTTTTTTAACAACACTCCCACGTATTCTAATTTGAACAGGTCCTAGCAAGATCGTGCCGGTTAGTTGCCATTGCAAGAATCATGGAATACATGAATAATGAAACTATACCTTGATTTTCTTATGAAAGGACATTTGGAGCACCTTACAGAAAATACCACATTTTTTGATTTTGTCAACAGTGACAAATATTTTACTATATTAATAGTATTAGTTTACAGTTAATGAGAGTATCTATCAAAAGTAACAGCCATAAATCATACGGCTTGACATTTGAAACAATGAAAGTAGATCCTGATCCTTTTCCCCGCTATCAGATAATGTCCTTCCTATACAAATTGGGGTATATACATCAGTTTTATCGAATAACGTTTCCGCTACCAGGCAGAAAAAAAAAGTACTCTACATAGTTCTAAATATTTCTTCAGTCTATCTTTCTTTCAACTAACTTTTTTATGTGATTCTTTCTGAATTCGTTTGCAAAGAGCCACACTAATATTAGGGTGGACTAGGAAAACAAAAGGAACAGGCAGGAACGAGTATAACTATAATACATTACAAAGTAGTTATATTTCTTACTCTCCCTATTTAATTATGTTAATATTTATCAGTCATATTTTTCTAAATTTATAAAAGAAAAGTATACCGATACTATTACCATGAACACTAAAATAATACAATACAAAATAAATAAAAATTGATAAAATTGGAAAATTCCAACGAAACTCTTTAAAAATCTGTAAATTACAATTTATTAAACAGTTACATTTTAATAATATAAACTAATTGAGTTTCACATTCAATTTCGATAGTGGAAATATTTACACTATTTCTAATCATATTATTTAACATTTTAACGCTGTAAATTTCTAATGTATTCTAATACAGTTAACACTTTATTGGTCTCTCTTGAATTAATATAGCTTTTATATTTTATTGTACAAGTTTAAGGCACATATTAATAAATACAGGTAAAAAAATATTATTTTTATTCTACTTCTAATTTAACGAAGTCATAAAATTGAGTATGATGGATTTAATTCAATGTGATATTATACAAATTGTAAATGAATGATAACTACTTGAGACCTGACAAAAAGAAAGAATCAAACAAACAACAACGTGTAATGAAATATATTTTCTTTATAAGGCGAAGGAAGATCTCTTATCGTGTCCCTGATAGCCATGAAATGATGACTCTTGCTCACACATCGATCATCTTAGCGAAACCATTTTGATGGTCGAACAAAACGTTCTGTGTTCCTTTCCTTTCTCGTGGTCCCCGTGTTTTCTTTTCTCGCTGCTAATGTGAAACGAATGCTCCGCCTCTTCATGTTGTGTGTAATGAGACATCGTGTGTCTATAGAACCGCTCCTGGCTCCAGACGGATGATTAATGAACAGGACGAGAACTGCTCTGGGTGAGACATTCGACATTATGGTGAGAAGAAGCTCTTTAAACTCAGACATTCGACACTATGGTGAGAAGAAGCTCTTTAAACTCAGACATTTGACATTATGGTGAGAAGAAGCTCTTTAAACTCAGACATTCGACACTATGGTGAGAAGAAGATATTTAAACTCATAATGAGCAATATAAAATGTGATCAAAAATAATTTCCTATCACAAATTTAAGAAAAATTATTTGTGGAAAACATTGATAAATATTTAAGACCGACACCTTATCTCAGTCAGTAGCGTGTCTGTCTACTGAGCTAGGAGTCTCGGGTTCTATTCCGGGCATGGCTGAAACATTTATCATTAAGTGATATGTGATACATTTCATAATTATAAATTAATGGCTGGGGGTTGGGTGTTGTTCTAGATTTACGTTAGCTTATCAGTCGTGTGCTAATACAATAGTATGGTAAAGAAATTGCACGTTAAATACCTCAAATAAATGGGGAGGGGGGAGGAGGAATTATAGCTATTTACTCTACTACTAATATCTAATATTCTTTAAATGTAAAAATAGTGCCTGGACACAGGAATCAAACTCGGGACCTTTGACTTAGTACCCAATGCTGTTTCAACTGATCTATCCGGGAGTCGTCCCGTGTCCAAGGCCATTCTTTGATCATATTTTAAGGCATAGTCTGTGATGGACGTGTGTAAATTGACCGTTACATAATCATGAGAGACCAAGTAAGATCTCAAACTATCAGATAACGCTACCAACATCGACTCGGTAGTTGGCTTTATGCCACGATCTGTACAATGACAACTATACAAATAAGCATTATCACGATAGAATTATTAGTCTTAAATTATAGGTATTGCTAATATACATCAAGAGTGACAGCTACAGATCACGCGACTTAACGTATGAATATATGAAAATAGTTTTAGTAACATTAGTATCAGAATCCTTTAGTACCAATAATTGTCAATTGTATAGTGCGAATCTAGTACCAAATGTATTAAAGCTACTTTCATGTATTCATACGATAAGTGGTGTGTGTTAAGTGGCTGTCACTTTTGATAGATATTTTCAATATCAATAAAATAACACTAGAATATTGTAAAATGTTATCAACGTTGAAAATATATATATTTTTTTAATTTACCCTGGTTTCTCGCCAAAATCATACTATTTTAGAGGATTCTGATAGAAATAAACTTATTTGAAACTCGTTAAAATTACTAAAAATCTATCTATAAAGATTGATAGCATTTTACTAATTAAATTATCAGTATTGATTTACAGCATGTATCAAAAGTGACAACTGCATGTCACATGAATTGACGTATGAATGAGTGAAATTAGATCTTGTATCTTTTTATATTTGACATATGTCCATTCCTAATAAAATAAAGTTGTAAATATACGGATAACCCGGATGTGCTTAACAAAAAATAGATCTTCCAAATTTTCTTTATAAGTTCGCGTCCCCTCCAAAAAACATGGCAACTACTTTCTCATACATGACATAGCAGAGTCATTGGGTCGACTCTTGATTCCTTATTCTCTTGTAGAAAACTTCTAGTCCACGCATACTAGGTCTAATTTGGACCAATAGAGTCAATTATTTAAGAAAGATGGTTTTTGGTACAGTCGTGTGGATTTACAAATATCCTTTTCTTTACATCCATTACGTTTTCGAGTCTGTGGTCTGGGTCAGTTTCTATCCAAGGCAAATATTTTCCACTGCCTGATGGCTAAAGCCCGTATCACATTACACTAGCTCGTACTAGAAATCAAGTGTGCTAGCTAGCGACTAGATCTCTGTATACTAGCTAGTATAATAGAAATAGGATTAGAGTATTCACACACTGCTAGTTTGGTACTAGGTTCTAGTGCAAATATTTATGGAACCTCAGAGATTAATTTCGGGTGCAACAGCTGCATTAATTGCTAATAAAGATTTTGAAAAATATGAGAGGGAGCCTAAGAAAAAGAATATGGACACGGGACTTGTTGGGAAAGACGAAATAATGGTCTCAGGATGCTAAATATGATACATTTGGAGGTTAGGTAGTATACATTTGGGGTGACAAAAACGTTTAGTATCTCCCTAAATTTGTATTCATTTATTTACGATGTGGTCAGAAGCCCCTAAGCCCATGGGTGTCCAAGTACAGTATCCTTGATTCACAAATGTTCCATTTTAAGCCTACACACACTTTATATTCTAGAAAAAAAAATCCAAGGTTGGCATGCTATCAAGTTTATTTAGATTAAAATTGGGTCTGGAACACAGTTTGTCATTTTTAGATGACATGTTTTACATATAATTTATATATATTAAATATATTGTATTATTGTGGCAATTTGGTATTATATAAACAAGGATGTTTAGAATAATTTTCCACCAACAACAAAATCACATCCGAAGACCATGTCGGCGCCATTTCTATTATTTACTCTACACATAGTCTGAGCGGGCATTGATTGGTCGAATTACACAAACTAGTGTCGGAAATAGTACGAAAATAGCGCATGTTATATCCTCACAACTAGTATGGTAGCCAGTACCAAGTGGCAGAACCAGTATACTTTTTCTGATTCACATGACGCTAGATGATGACGTGCTAGCTAGTGCTAGCTAGCACACTGGATTTCAAGTACTAGCTAGTGTCGTGTGATACGGGCTTAAGCCTGTCATAGCTCAATATGCCTTATAGGCTAGTTTAAGGCTAGAATAGACACACCATCAAGTCCCCGGCCATTAATTCATCACTGTGAAAGGTAAACCCACATTTAATCAATTATAAACTTTTCAGCCATGCCAGGAATCGATCCCGGAACCTTTAGCTCAGTAGACAAATATGATACTGACTGAGTTAAGGTATCGGATTAGATTTCCAAACATACTAAAGTCAGATATGAGTTGAGATGTAGCCTCATTCTTGGAAAAATGGTATTGTTTGACTTGACCCTTGTAACTTCTAAACTGTCTCTCCTATGAACATACCTTTCAAATTAGAGTTTTCTAGAATGATTTAATGAGAAAATACCAAAATAATACTACAAATACTTATTGTTATGTCAACAATGTTGCGATGCTCACAGGATTTATTAATATTATTTAACTTATTTCAAAGCGGATTGCTGGTCGAATGGTCTAAGGTGTCACTGTCGCAATAGAATGGACTGCCGATGTCAGAAAAGGGAGTTATAACCCCAGTCAATCGTAATAATAGTGAGTGTTTATTACTTTAATGGTTCTCCATTCTCTATCCAATCAAATGAGAGCTTTCAGGTCTTCAAAGTCCAAAGAAAAACATCCACAGGGTAAAATTTCCAAGGCAGAATTGTCCAAAACTAAAAGAGACAGATGAATAGGCCTAAATCAACAATAAAAAAGTCCAAAAACCAGAATGTCCAAAATAAGAGATCCAAATGGCGGGGGAAAAAAAATCACTTTTATTTTAAAGATAAAAAAACAGGAAAAAATATTAGCTTAGAAAAGGCCAACTTATTGAATTGTCTTGTGATTCGACATAAAGAATTATATTCACTTCAAAACCTTGCTGTATTTTTGGTGTCATACTCCCACAGTGTACCTTGATGTTTCTAAAAAGACAATAAAACACTTTATTCCATTTGTCACCAGTTATTTTTGTTACAACGTAATCACCTCTGGTGCATATTAAATATGTATATATAACGAGACTCATTATAGAGCCAAACCTACGATTTAAATTATTCTCAGTTGATCCTGACATTCGAAATCTAGCGGCTTAAAAACATCACCAACCACCCCACTAGGTGAGGGTTGAAACATATTAATTATATTTAAACAAACTACTTAGAACAACCTATCTATATTAATAAAATGACTAATGTGGGTAATTTGTTTGTCTGTGATGAACGTTGCACGATATATATAATATAAGGCTGAGTTGTTTTTTTTAAATTAGCAGTCCCTGTGCCTGACATGTGCAACTCAAAGCCAGGATTTTAAAATTTGGATTTTTTAAAAATTAATTTAAAACTATCTTTGAACCAATAAAATGAAGAGATTTTTCTGTCTCTTTGAAATAAAGAAAACTTTTTCCAGGGCAAATGGGTATTTCTGCCCTTCTTTAATAAAAATATATTATCTAATTGATATTTATTTTATTTATATGAAATGATTTACGTATAGTACTATAGATGTGTGTGTAGGTTTTAAATTTTACCTCGTATATCAGATGATTGAGGGGGGTGCGGGAAACTATTAATGGCTTAAGGAGGTCCGCAATCTGAAATAGGTGATTTCTGGTTTACACAATTGATTCACAGCTAACCCAACACAATCATTGAGTATTGTATGTCCTTGATACGTTTTAAACGAGGATTATTAATGAGTTAATCTGATTACATTATGATTAGGAGAGAATGTCATTACTGACCGGTAGGAGCATGACACCCGGAGCTGAGATACAGGTCCAATTTTAAAAGAAAGAACCTTCCTTACCTGACAGCTATAAAAACTACTAGATATATTCTAACGTAATAATACAAGTCATATGATCTATAGCTGTCACATTTTATAGATATTATCAATAACTTTGAGACAACATAAATAAACTAGTTGTGAAAAGTGATCTCCACATGGACTAATGTCTAAATATATACAATAGGACAAGGTGACGTCATTTGACAACCCGTCATTAAGGTATTTAATTTATAGCCATTAAGGATTTTAAATATAATTTTAAAAGCATTTGACACTATTATAACATGTGTTTTACAAGTAAACAACAAGTATGAGTGACACCACCCATGCATATGCTTTCATCTTACACTGTAATCATTATTGTAATACTACCCATTTCCCCAACAGTGGTTATATATATATTTTTAATGACAACGAGCAATAATATATTTTTCAAACTAATTTTAAAAAAACTATTCAAGATAGCACATACACACCATGTGTCAATTTTAAATTTTAAAATAATTTCAAATTAATCTTTTATATAAAAACATCTTTATTTTAAGTTAGTAAAAGGAGCTTATGTTGCCCGGGGTAACCACGTAGTGAATTGCGATATCACTTTGGTCAACGTTTTAACTTTTTTCAAGTAGACATGCAAAAAATCTTAATTTGTGGTTCATCCGACACAATTTTTAATGAATTTAAAAAAAAAAATTTAAATTCTGGAATCTAGGTGCACATGTCCATGCACAGGGGCTACTAATTATTACATTTCGGACATCTGCGTGCGGTATATGTCACGCAATGCTCATGACATTCCGACAAACTCTGCAATGTATTAATATAGATTTAAAACAATAACGTATGTTTATTTAAATTGGTTTGTGCCTTCCAAATATATTTGACATTGGTGCTGAACTTAAGTACTTATATTAATTAAAAACTACTCTAAAGTTGTCATTCCTTTATTATTGTATAATTATTTAGTAAAATATTATCAATTTTTGGCCAAAAATAAATGTGTTTGTCTTCTTTACAAGGTCCTTTATGTGAAAATCGTCCGGTAGCTTTGCAAGTAAGCCAGTTCCATCAATAATGCATTTTAGGCCATATCTGTTGCCAAAGTCTGAACCATTAGCTTAGTAAGTAGATCAGTGAATTAAGGGAGTGTAATTTGGGGGTGCTGGTTGAATTGTTGGAGGGGGCGATAGGAAGGTATTGAAGAGGTGAGATTTAGGGCAGACCCGAACTGCGCCAGTTATTAAGGGATTAAAAACTGTTTACAAATCCCGGACCCGAATTGCGCCAAGTCAAGTTCAGGTAGTCGGTGAGAGAGGTGGGGGGGATGATACAAACAAATACCATCATAAACAAGCTCTCGCTATATCATGTCTTTCCTCCCCTTAGTAAAGGAATGTAAAAACGCCTTAAGTGCCCCCAACAAGACTTGTAACAGTAGTATTGACATCCGTCTGTCCAATACTTATTAATTGTCTCGACAACAGTGACTGTCCCGGTATTTTTTTCTGTTTTTTTGTGAACTATGATAATATTAGCGAGAATTATTGATATGGAAAGGATGTATAGTGAAAAAGGGAAAGTTCTGATTGTCTATAATAAATATACGTATCGACAGGTGAATCAATTAAAGTTGACAAAGGAAGAGAGGTGGAGATGCACTAAATATGACTCCAAGGCTTACTCTTGATGGTGGAAATATTTTCTCGCGGACTGAAAACGAACACAACCACGAACCACTACTAGATCAAGAGTTGAACAAAAGATCCATTAGCAACGCAGTTAAGAGGAAAGCTGAAGAGATTGAAGTAAGGCCTTCAAAGTTAATCCACACAGAGGTACAGACACAGAAAAAACTATAAAAACATTGACCCGCAAGGACATTAAATGTATCAGGAATAACATCAACTACACTAAACTAAAAACACTGCCAAAGTTGCCTAAATCTTCCGAAGAAATAATTCAATTTGGCATAGATTCAATTGAAATAAAAACTATTCAAGACGAAAACTTTTGGTTGAGAAACAAAAAAGAGAAGAGAATCTTGAGTATTTGTGCCAGAACGAAATTGTGTTAATGGATGGAACCTTTGAATACGCACCGAAACATTTTCTTCAGCCTTTTACTGTACACGGGTATTTCGAAGAGTCATACATACCTCTAGTATTTTGCCTACTTAAAAACAAGAAAAGGTAGAGCTACATTGACGCTATGAGAATCCTAAAGAAGGGGTGCGAGAAGAGACAACTTCACCTTCAAATTTTATACATTGTGATTGATTTCGAGCAAGCGATTCACGAGTGCATCGTGTCGACTTTTCCACAAACCAGGATAGTAGGCTGTCGATTTCATTTAGCGCAAGCATGGTAAGCAAAACAATTTTATTTTACAACTTTACATAAATAATGTTATATAGTTTGTGAATTGATTACTATATTTTTCACTGTTGAAGATTTTCTAGAACTGAGTTTTACTTCCTGCTCGAGTTATAGGCCTCCTTATGTACTAATTATGTTAATGGCTTTGGTGTGAGATAGGTAGAATGCAGAGAAAATGAATCCGAATTTGCATGTAGTGAGAGTGGAAAACCATTTAGGAAAAAACCCCTTCAGTTCACTCGACCAGGATTCGATCCCCAACCTCCCAATCATCGGCTTGAATTTTTTTATTCATAGTGTATATCTGGAGAGTTTTTTCTAAATGATGAATAGAACTGTATAATCGATCTTCAGAAAATAATTGAACTATGGGCAGTTTACTAATGATTAATTTGAAAATAATTTAAAATTTTTCAAAAATATCTTTAACAATTTTGATTTAAACATAGGCTACATTTTGGGTGTATTTAAGATGACAATTAATACTGTTTATTTGGTTTAGGGGGCAAAGTTCTTTCAAGGGTAGTAGATGACTAGTTTTCAAAAACTCAAAATATTTTGAAAATATTTTTAACGAGTTTTTTTTAAATCGGCGTGCATTTATAATGAATAATAACATTGTGAGGGGCCTACTTAGTTTTGGGTAAAACAAACTATTTCAAGGATAGTTTTTTATCCCCTCGGGGTGCCAGACGGTCTAAGGCGCAACTCTCGCACTAGACTGGCCCTCGAGACCGGGGAGGTTGGAGTTCCAACCCAGCCGGGTACACTGAGGTGGTTTGATCCTAAATGGTTGCACCATTTTCTTTCCATGCAAATGCGGATGCACTTCCTATTAATTCAACCTTCCCAATCCCTAACCCATTAGAGTAATTAGTACATAGGCTATAGCCCAAACGGGCAGTAAGACGTGGTGCTAAAAAAAAGGATAGTTTTTGGTGACTAGTTTTCAAAAACCATTAGCAACTTGTACGCTTTGTAAAATAAAACAAACATATGATAAACAAATTTAAAACACTCAAATTAAAATTATTAGCCAAATAAAATGATTTATTATTTGGTTTTAACACAGAGATCCATATAAGTGTAATTATCAAATCATCGAATGATATTGTCTCAGCTGACCCATTAATTAAAAAGTGAATACACGCTATGATAAAGTATCTGCGATTCTGTCGTAGGCCTACTTTTTATTTGTTATTCTTGGACATTTTAAACATATGCCGGCCAAAAAAAGTGAAATGTTTTCCTATCTGTGTGGGTGTCATCACATTTTTTGTACATATGATTACGGCCACATTTTTTTAGCTACGGTCACTGATAGGCTATTTTGTAAAATATATTTATGATCTGTATTAAATCAGACTATGATTCAAAGAATGCCACGTTCCTATTTTCCTCCCTGCTTCCTTTTAATATTTTTATCATTAACATCCACTATGATTCCTTTTAGGTGGAGAAAGATTCAAAAGCTCGGTTTGGCTGCCACGTACAAAGACGAGAACTCGGATGGAGGGAAATGGCTCCACTACTGTTTTGGGCTCACTTACTTGAGGCCCGAAGAAGTAGAAGACGCTTTCTGTGATCTGATCAGGATCCAGCAAGCTGATACAAAATTGATGAGCTTCGCAGATTACCTAACTGAAACATATATAGATGAGATGGAGCAAGCGACATTCCCGCCGCGCGTTTGGGCAGCTGACTCATCGGACTTATGGACGACAACAAATGCGTGCGAGAGCTTCCATTCTAGATTTAATTCATAATGTGCTTCTCCACACCCAAACATTTTTGTCTTCGTACAAAATTTAAAATCGGTCCAAACTGACACGTACATTCGAATCAACAGTGTAAGAGAAGGTAATGTGCAAAAGACGGATAGTAAGTCTAAGTTGAAACAATCATTCATTGAAAAAAAAAAAACTTAAACAGTTTAGGAATGGAGAAATAGACAGGTTAAGCTTAGTGAAGTGTGTGTCCTTCCAAAACTCCTTTGTATGACTTGTTTATATTATGTTTGTTATACTATTATTTAGCATACATATAGCTATTATTGAAAATGTTTTAAAAACGGAAATCTCACTTTGATATAATATTGTTGGATTTTTAGCTAAATATAGTTAACTAAATTATATTTTTTGACTTGTGTCCTTCTTACCGCCAGACATAGCATTAATATTTGTTTATGTTCAGAGTTGGCGCAATTCGGGTCCTGTCTTGGGAAGGGGGGTATTGGCGCAATACGGGTCTGGTCTGGGGGGGCACTTTTAAGCTTTTGGCGCAATTCGGGTCCGAGCTAAGAGAATTGGCGCAATTCGGGGGAGCCCGAGATTTAAATCCTCGTAAGAAAATGCAATATATTGATTGTATTAAAAAAAAAGCACAAACAAAACTAATTCTTTCGGACCTAGTTCTGGATAATTTAAATAAATTTACTGGATATTATTTAAATAAGTTTGGATTTAATAACATTTATCTAGGCCTAGGACAACTATAGTAAACGAAACACTAACTTAAGTATTATTATAATGTTTTATTTTAAAACATTTTCAACACTCAGAAAACTATTTAAAGCATATAAACTTTATTTTAAATTTTTTAACAAAACAAGACCTTGCAATAAATATTGAGTTACTTTTTTTGTTTTGTTTTTCAAAATTATCTATACCTTTGTAATGTTTATGTTTTAAAATTTTGATTGTTATTTTTTTACCCTAAAATCCTTTAGGGTCGTGACGGGAACCCCCTAGTACTCGTAAATACACCAATGCTGACCAGGGTGTAAAGGAATGGAAGTCAACAGTTAATAATAAATAAATCAGCTTGTACAGTGGTAAGTGAATGCTTGTACAGGCAAACTCCGTTATACGCAGCAGATGCGTTCCCAAGATTCGCCGCGTATACCGATTCCGCGTAAAACGGGAATCTCTTAGCGTGGAAGAAAAAGGATTATGTTCCAATTTATTCACTTATTTGCAGCTAATTCTTAATTACAAAAATGTTAACAATAAATGGGTCTATGTTTATTAGGCACATATATCATTTAATAAAAATTAAGTAATTTACATTGAAAAAAATTAAATAAACAACCAAAGTAAACCTAATGAAAATAAATAAAGAATTGTAATGCTTTATCATTTATTATATCAAGCATCTTACTAATCACTGTTGGATGATTCCGTCGAAAATGTAGGCAGCTGTCTTCCTCTTGGAGCTAAAAAGAGATGAGCGGAACTCCCAGAAGATGTGGAACACGTAGTCGGACACGATGAGTCAGCAGGTATGCGGCCATCATTTAAAATTCCGTGTTGTTTAGTAAGGAAAGCTTTAATAGAGGATTGAGTTGCCATCTTTAATGTTTGACTGAAATATCTTTGTAACAATTCAGCACATTCTACACTTCACCCCTCACTTTAAGACTTCCCAATAAGTCAGGGTCATGTTCATCAAAAATATGAATTGCTGAGTCGATAATTTTGAAGGCCTCGGGCATAACTTTAGTTTTGAGTGTCCACAGAGGCTCTACTTTTTCTGAACCCAATTCTGATTCTTCTTTTATATTTTTCTCTTCAATAGCTATTAGATCTTCAGTTGTCAGATCCTCTTTATGAGAGGTTAGGAGCCCATCTATGTTTTCTTCATCAATGTCTGTGAATACAATCTGTTGTGCCATGTCTACAATATCTCTCATTGTGCTACTAGGCTCATTCTCCTCTGTAACGTCGGGAGTTCCTGCTATAGCTTCAGGCCATAGCTTCTTCCATACACCGTTCATGTATCGAGGACTAATTTCATTCCAGGCTTCGCGAATTATATCGATTGCTATCTTAATGTTAAACTGGCACCAAAACTCCTTAATGGTGAGTTTATAGTCTTTATCACACTGTTTGATAAGCAGTGATAAGGTTCTAAGAAGATAATAACTCTTACAAGCAGCAATCACTCCTTGGTCCATGGGACAAACTGTGGATGTGATGTTGTGAGGAATAAATACAACTTTCATATTTTCATTTAACTCTGCAACAGCAGGAAGATTACTAGCAACGTTGTCAAGCAAGATAAGAATTTTAAAAGGAATTTTTTCCCTATTACTCATCCTAAATATCTCTGGGAAAATGCTCACATAAAATCGTAGATGTCATCCATCCTTTCTAATTGGATCAGCAAATAACAAGCAATCTGGTTTTCCCATAACCTTTTAATGCCCGAGGATTTTCTACGTGGTAGACCATGAGAGGCTGTAGCTTGTAATCCCCGGAAGCATTTCCTCACAAAAGAAGTGTGCAGCGGTCCTTGGCCGCCTTGAAACAAGGTGCTTCAACATAAATAAATTCACGACTTGGCATTGATTTCCAGAACAGGCCAGTTTCATCGAGATTAAACACCTGCTTTGGTGTGTATCCTCCCTCTGCAATGACCTGTTTGAATACCTCACCTGCATCAGGGATGGATCCATTTAATTTTCATAATGGGGTCATAATGATAAATAACATAGTTACTTGCAATGTTGGATACCTGTTTAAAGCCATTTAATAATTTCTCATTCAAATTGATCTTTTGTATGTTTTAAAACGTGTTCATCCTCTCCAATTATTTAAAATTAGATATTTTTATAAACTATTTGTAGTGGCCCTCCTTCAACAAGTTTTTGAAAAATGGTTTACTCTAGAAGCTATGAGTAGTATTCGCCTTAATTTTTTTTATTAGATTATTTTATAAGCCATTTTAGTGTTACTCCCCTAGAAATTTTTGAAATTTGGATGCCCCTCGAACCTATTTAGAGTAATCCTTAACTTAACTATAATTAGATACCTCTAGAAGATAATCTTTGAAGTGCTCTTCCACTGACACAATTTTTAAAATTGAATTCATTCAGAATCTGGAATTGTCCTGCCCTAAACCATTTTGAAATTTGGATGATTTTGGAAGGTATTTAGAGTTTGCCTCGCCAGACTTTTTGAGCCAGTTAGATGTCTCTAGTCTATTATTTATTTAAGCGGTCTTTTCCGGCAATTTGTGACAGTAGAATGCATCTAGAAGTCATTTGGAGTTTGATTTAAGGCCATCTTTCAGCTTCATATTAGCTAATATCGGAGAATTTGAAATATATATGTGGGGAAATTTATTCCAGTGGGTCAGGTCGCCCCCTACCCACAGTTCCGCCGCTCTTCTGTCCACAAATGGTCTATATTCGGTATTATTATTATTTGATAAATCTGTGCCGGGACCGAGGATTGAACCCCGGCCGCCAGCATAGAAGTTTGACACCTTACCCCTAGACCACCAGGTCACCTATATTCGGTATTCGTAGATGAACTGCTCACAGGTTATTATTAGTCTTCTTTGATGTGCGGTAGTCTACCGTCTCTATGTGGAAAAATGTTCGTTACTCGCTATGCACGACATATACTCGCACATGAAAACCGATATTTTTTCCACACTTGCGTGAGTCATATCAAGAAATTGAATAAACGTGGACGAATAACGAACGTTTGGACCCGGATTAAGAGGTTTCAGCACGTAAAAAGATAAAAAATTGTATAATTTCTTTATCTATGTTAAATTTTCTTTCTAATATTTGAACTTTCATTTTGTTTTTTTCTATTAGTTTTCTAACTTTCACAAGGGGTTCAACTGACCCTTTGACAGCCCCCCCCTCCCCCCACAACCTGCACCTGACTTGCAACATGGTCTGCGGCGGCCACCTCCCCAGTCAGTTTTAAATTGTGAAATGCCTATCGATTTTGATACGATTAAACCAACCTGAACTTACTGAAAAAACTGTTGGTTCTTCAGCATCTTTTGTGAGATCTTCAAACAGACTCTTCACTTTCTCTTGAATAACATTTCCCGAGAGTGGTATGTTGTGCTTGTTGTGACGTTCTATCCAGTTGGTTAGCATTTTTTCCATTTTCTCCATTGCAACCGACCTTAATTTATTCACTCTATTTACAAAAAGATTCGTAGAATATCACGCACTTTTACGAATTTATTCCCCGTTATCACGAATAGTTCCTACTGTCAAATCACTTAGTCCCATGACACGTTGAATGTAAATGCTACGCCCACCTTTATCAAACCTATTCAGAACTTCTAACGAATGTGATTCCCCTACTCTTTTCACAGATTTACCACTTTTCACATTCTTTGCGTATTTCCAACATTTTGTTTCTAAGAAAACAACAAAAACACAACAATAATATTCCACCTGAAGTTTGTTACTACACTGTCGAGAGAGTTTATATAGAGCACTGAGCAGCAAAGGGTGGGGATGATGCACTTGAAGAGGTGCACACAGAGCATTTTGACAAATGAGGGAGTTCCCACGTGTTTCTATCTATCAATACACAAGTGAACGACGAAGCTTCCTTGCACCGGTGCAACATTTCTCCTCACAAATCAAAATCCGCGTATGTATGAATACGCCGATGACATAAGCGCGTATAGCGGGGTTCGCCTGTATCTACTCAACCTAGTAAGAGTAAACACAATATATAGGGTGGTCGGCATTAGATTGAGGTAGCGTTAGTTCAATTCTGTGTGGTGCCGAAGAAGATATTTATTATTTACCTATGGCTCATTTATGATAGCCAATTAGTAAATATAGACTATCTAGCGTAAGAGTGCTTATAACTGACAGTTAGCAAAATTTACCAGATTTACTCTTATACCATTTGATCTGAAAGGTTATGTTTGAACAGCTACCACTTTTGACAGTCAAAACTTTCACAACAAAAAATTTGATTTCAATAATGGTTTTGTTGTTTTAAGCGTTTTTACGTTGATTTATATGAGATTATGAACATAACCGTATGAATATTTAATTTTTGTGTAATTGGAGTTTAAGGTTCACTTAAAAATTCTTTACATACGAGAGCTTCTAAAAGGCTGCGTTGTCTTCATAAATTAAGAGGGTGAACCAGATGAAATGAAGGTGGTTGATGACTTCATACTATATTTAATTGGTTGTGATCATGCGCATGAGTTTACAATATAAAAACGTTTTACTTTCAAACAAATGTTTTTATGTCTCTTTCTCTAAGTCATATATCCTGCACTGTATATTTTTTTTCACACATCCATGAAACAACATACATAATAGTTTTATTAATATATATAAAGTTATAGCACCGCGTCTTACTATAGTTCGTTCACGGTAGGAGTTTACCTATGAAAGGACTTTTTTTCCCTACCAGAAATCTATTATATAGTAGGATATTGGTAAGAAAAAAGACCTTTCAGAGGTAAACTCCTGCCGTGAATGAAGTATAACCATTCGGTTTATAAGCTTATGTATTAATTACGCTTATAGTTTTAGGGATTAGAAAGGCTATATTCAGAGGAAGTGTAACCGATTTTATGTGGGGGAGAATGGAAAAACCATTTTGGAAAAATCCTCAGTACAACTGACCGAGATTCGAACCTTGATCTCCCCTTCATCGGCAGTCTAGTCTACTCAGGGAATAGCGCGCGTTAGACCACGTGGCCACCCAGGCGGGTAATTTTTATTTTTTGTTCCTTCCATAAGATACGAAAAAGCCAATTATACAGTAATCATTAAAGTAGTATTAGTAGAAGCATTTATTAACACTTAGGATTGATAATATAGTATTATTAAGATATAATTAATATTTCCCCATAATGTTGACATTTATGTCGTTCAACCAAGGTTTCCAATAAAAAATATTCTGCTAGCTTTCGGTTATCACCTCTTTAACCGTGAATAGACGCTAGGATATTGTCGGTGGATGTGTAGTATTAGGCATGCTGTACTAGGTTAAGTTAGAGTACAACATAATGTGTGTTTACAAATTATATGTTAAACATCCCTATAAAATACAAAAAACATGTTAAGTTATTTTATTAGGTAGTTTGACTTAATGTTTCCTGTAACTAAGTAAAGGCGTTTGACGCAAGGTCAAAGACAAAAATGGGGGTAAGGGGAGAATGGCTGAAAAAGTGGGGGGATTAACTTGTCTAACTCGTATTGAGCATATGTATATTATAATCTGATTGCATTTAAATATGAAACCCTGGTAGACTTACCTTGACTGGCGAACAGGATCTTGCCGCATTCGTAATTCTCGTCGTCTGATTGTTGTTTCTGAAGACGAAGGCCTGACCTCATTTATATCGAATTGTATTTTATTTCAAAATAAACAAAAAACAATAATGGAAAACCTAAATATAATTTTAAAGAAGACGTGTTAACTCTTTTATAAAATTATTTAATGTACTTAAAAATTGGATTTTTTTAAGGTCAAATTGGATGGGAAAAACCGTATCCCAACTACTTAGTTCCCTTTAATTTATCTTACAAAGGTTTGCTTTTTTTATCATGTTAAAATTTATACCTTTGGTAAATATAAAATATATTATTTAAAAAATCTCCATAGTCTGTGCCCTGAAGCAAGCTATATTGACCAAGCTACCAGCACCGTTGTCGATCATAGTGCCAACATTTTAGGATATAGGGTGTCATGTGTTCAATAAAATGGGCCTCCAGGCCGTTAATCCCAGTTTTCTAAGACGAAGCTACTACTTCTTTATTCAAGTAGCAACTCATTTGTTCTCACGAGGCAGAGTTTAACCATGTTCCAGACCCACCACTTCACAGATAGATTTTGGAAGGGGCGGGTATTGAACCCGAGACCTCTGGATCTATAGCCATAAATTCTGACTACTAGACCACATATTATATTATATATTACTAGAAGAAGTATCCGGAGTTGCCCATTGTAACGCTTTGATTTGCTTTAAACAAAGAGGAAAAAATACTTTCATTTTATTTCTTTGAACCCAGTTTTTAATTTATTAAAAAAATAATCAGATCCAAATTTAAAATTACTGCTTCAAAGTGCACATTTTCATGCACACGGGCTACTAATGTTGATATTTCATACCTATGCATGAGGTAGATATCACGCAACCCTCATGGCTGACAAACTCTTCATTTTACTGATATAGATCTAAATAATACAGTTATATAATATAATATGTATGTATAGTTTAATTATAAGTATTATACTATAGCATAATTTATTTTATTATTTTATATATATAGTACATTTTATATATTTACCAAATGTTAATGATAAATGATTAGCTTATAGCTATTTCAGATTTAATTTTAGAAACTGGAATTATAAATAACTTTCTTCTTTGAGATTGATGTAAAAACATTCACCCAAGTAACGCCTGTAATTTTTTTTAAATTAAAATTCAGCATATAATCATTTACCGAAGAAAAGAGGAAGATCTAAATCAATTATCGAATCTTGTAACTATTTAGATTAATTGTAAATAAATAGAGATTTATTTATGTATTTGAATGTATAAATACATTTTACTTTCTCGTTTCAGAATATTTAGCACACCGCGTCTTACAACACTTTCAGGTTATACGCTTAAGTACTAATCACACTAATGGGTTAGGAATTGGGAAGGTTGAATATAGAGGAAGTGAACCCGCATTTGCGTGGAGGAAGGATGTAGAACCATTTAAGATAAACACCCCCAGCTCACGTGGGCGAGATTCGAACCTCGATCTTCCCGTCCTCGACAGTCTAGCTCAACACGAAAATAGCGTGTTAGATAACTACGCCACCGAGGTGGGTCTTTATTCACAAATCTTACAAATTTTTATTAAATTTTTCTATTTTAAAGTGGGATGGAAGGGGACGTGATAAAAGATCAGTGTTTTCGTAGTTTTTATAGAAACATATTTTGGCACTAATTAATAAAATATTGTTTCAGTATAAACATAGTTTAACTTTATTCACGTGTTGATATCTACAGCTCTTGAATATATGTCATGAGAATAGCGGCGTTAGATGAGAAACTTTAGAAAAAAATCATTAAATTTAAATACACCCTTGACAGATATTAAACAACTTTTGATATTACCACATGAAGTAAATTAAGCTATATATTTCTATTGGAGCAATATTTTATTTATCTTAAACGTGAAATTTTACAATAAAGGGTGGTCTGGAGTAAGGTAACAGACTTCTGTACTGGGGGTTCAGGGTTCAATCCTCGGTCCTGGCACAAATTTATCTGATTACCAAACCTTTCCTTCACTTCTGACTAGACGTGTATGACTCACAACTTGTGAATGTGTGGATTACCAGGCCTTCACCGTGGTTCGGATTCAACGTTAGACTGTAGCCATTTAATCTCCCGATCACCCTACCCATTTCACATTAGCGTAAGTGGATATAACCCAAACGGGTAGTAAGACGCGGTCCTAATAATAATTTACTATAAAAACTTCAAAAACAATGGCCTTTTATCGCGTCCCCTTCCCCCTTACCTTAAGATAAAAGAGTGAGAAAGTCGGGTTGGTACACCCTACCATTTATTTTAAATAGATATTTGGAAAAAGAGGAGTTGAAAACGTACAGAACAAATAATATGTTTCTGTAACAGGGTCTACTATTTCAGGTTTCTCTTTGTTGAAATGCAAAATTTGTCTATTATTTCGTTTCACTTATCTTATGAGCTATAATTATAATTTAGATAAGGTAGTAAAAAAACCACATCTGGGATAGAACGTACTATCCATCTTTTTCTATTATAATTTTAAGCTGACATAGATTAACGAATAAATAAGCCATATTTATTTTATATATATTAATGTCTAATGGTGTCTGTATGTATGAATATATCATCTATCTAGAGAATTTTTAGTATTTCTCAAAGAGATAGACAGCTGAAATCTGGTTGGATTATAGAAGAACCACTCAACAGGTACGCAGAACTTTCAAACTTGAAAACTGATACAAAAAAATAAAGCTAAATAAATGGTACGTAACTCCGCACGGACTTTCTCGCTCTATTGTTTAAAAATTGAGATATTTACCCAAAAATCGTAATATATGTGAAACGAAAATATATACACTAGCACACCCAAGCATAAATTGCACTATACTTTTGTAAAACCATTTTTTGAATCCCGGTTTTAAATTTTATAAAAAAAAATTATGTCCTCATTTGTATGTTTGGACCGATAAAAATGATCAATGTTGTGTCCACAATGGTCAACACTTCGTATTAAAATTTCAACTTCTGTTTAAAATTATTGACATTTTATTAGGTGTTGCAAAACTTCATGACATCGCATTGATATTAAATTTCTCATTTATAGATTTTGACCGATAAGAAAATGTAAATATTGACTATTGAGTCTAAATTGGAGATATGTCATTGTTGTACAAACATTTCTCCTAAGAGGTTTAAGGAAAAATTACATACACTTTTTGAGAGACTTACTTATATTTAATTACTCTATGGCATTGGAGAATTATTGCGTTAGAACTTAATTAGTATCTCTTTACAACTAAAGCTCAGAAAATTGTATTAATATATTTGCCGATATCTCAGAAACTTTTAAGTTATATAAAAATATATTTCATATAAATGTCTTTTATTTTTAACAATACTACAATTTTGCAATGAAAAGTTATTTATTATCTCAAATAGTTGCAGAAATACGGAAATATCTGCTTCTGTAAAGTACCTAAAAGTAATTTTAATGGGAAAATTAAAATATCCAGTTTATTTATAATCTTAATCAACAGCTAGATACGAATTTAACACAAAATCGATAGATATGATTTTGAGAAAATCTATTTTTATCTCTTTTCGCCCTTTATTAAACTACTCTTAATTTTAAGTTTAAACAAACACACTGACAGATAGAATTGCAAAGACCACTTTTTAGAGTTTGGGGGGTCTTGAGACGTTGACATCCATCAACATTTCTGGTTATATTTTTTTACGGTCGCAATACTTTTACCTTTTGTTTTAGAAAATTTTAAAAATGTATATATTTGCGTGTAGCTTGAAAGTGATTGGTTTTATAAAAATATGCCTCGTATAAAATATTTGTATTATGAATAGACCTACATATTAGTGATGATAAGTAATTTCATATCTAAAATAGTTTAGGAGAAATTAAAAAAATAATATAATTTACCCATCGGATCGGAGTTCTTGAAGTCATTTTGCCGAAACATTGAGAGTAGCCATTTTGTTTAGAATATTTAGAAATATTTAGAAATGAATTTTAAATAAAATCATAAGAGCCAATTGTGAGAAAATCGACTTTTTCTCTTTTTGCCCTACAGCAAATAACCCTTAATTTTAGAGTTAGATATCCAAATAAAAAAAACTCCTCAGGGTAGCACTGTGAAAACCCTAGATACCAAGTTTGAGCCTAATCGATAAATAGTTTAGGCTCTAGTTGGAGGTACAAACAAACAGATGGAAACTCAAAAACCACCTTTTCGGATTCAGGGGATCATGAAATGTCGACATTCATCAAAATCTTGAGTTCAATTCTTTTTATGATCAATATACTTTCTCTACCTGTAAGATAGCGAGAAAGTAAAAATATAAAAAGATGATTTATTTAATTGGTCAAATTTGTCGACATATTATTTGCATTTCAAAAGCAAAGGGAAATGAGAATAGAAATTTCTATGTCAAATCCAAAGAGAACTGGCGGATTATAATATAGTGATTTGTTTTCATAGTTTTGGTTATTATTTTGTGTCCATATTAATAATTACATAGGTAACGCTCAACATACTTGTTCTATTTAATCTTACAATTACGCATAAACATTTATTAAAACAAATAAATGATTATTCTAACTAAAAGGCATCTTGAAAATGAAAGAGTGTGGTAGGATATATTAACAGAAATAAGGTGCTCAAGTGAAAAATGCAATATCCACTCAAGCAAATATTTGCCTTCATTCATGTGTTTGGTTTATCAGCCGAACCTAAGAAGCTGTGAGAAACGTTCTTTGATATCTTCACAGAATACTTTGCCAGGAAACGCAATACTCATACTCCATGATGTTTTGATTGTAAAAATTTGGCTCTCCGAGATTTACAAAACATGCTGATCCTTCTAGACGGAAAGTCAGATGACTACAAATAAAGAGGAAGCCTCCTTGTCACCTTCCGGAAATTTTCCAAGATATGTCTGTCATGACCAAGGAAGACAATCTCGCGGCAGCATATATTTGGCGATGAATGCAGGACAATAATATTATTTAGAATGGCAATGAACGATGCAACAGTTATCAGAGGTCAAACTGATAACATGAGATGAGTCAACAATGGTTCAGAGCCATGAAATATATTCAGTCAACCATCTGCTGCAGAATATTCTATAAGGAATCATTATTTACATTTGGGAGAAAAGTTTTACTGTTGTGGGATGACTTCAAAAAATGTTTACCAATTCTTCCGTATGCTCATAGGATAGTAAGCATCCAGACATCTATTAAACACACTCATGTGTAGAAGGAGTTAATAGCTATCAAGTTAAATAATAATGTATTAAAAATACACAGTAACTTACGTTATTGGATAATGCCATTGAGTGCCAAAAAAAAATGAATGCTATTTAAACTTGAGAAAATGTAGCCTGAAATTAAATAGGATAATAGGAATGAGGGAATATTGACACATTCTCGGTAGTTCACGAAACATTTGGAAATAGGTCGAAACCAACTGATATTTTAAGTGTCCATTCTGTGTCCGTGGAATGAAGAAGTTACACAAATAAACTATTAGCTATTGAGGAGTTTCAAAGTAGAGGTCCAATTTTACATTAGTATGAACTTAGTCGACTGTAAGCATGAAAGGGAAAACTATTTTTATCCAGTAGAATTTTTAAAGTGTTATGCCCTCAGGAAAACCCCCAAACAAGTAAAACTTAAAAATAGTTAGTATAATAATCCTTAGGCAATTAAATATTAATCAGGTCTTATGTAGTGGAAACTATCTTGCAATGACAACATTGGATAAAAAAAAAACACCCGATGAAGAAATTTTAACAAGTTTATAACAAGGGAATGTATTTATCGTACTGTAATGAAATAGATTTTTCATTTCATAAAATTTCAAATCAAAAGTTCTCACCCTTAATATCATATTTCAGATTAATGAATAATCTCGGAATATAAAACTAAATGCATCCATATGTGTTAGGAAACCTTCTCACACACCTGGGTGTATTTTTTATGTGTTTCCAACCAAGCTCCTTTGTTAACAGTCCCCCACCTCTATCGCAAAAACTTGTGAAACTTAACAACGCCGAGATCATTCTCTATCTCCCTCCTCCTCCTTTCTGGAACATGATCGAATCACGATGCAAACATGGCGAAGTAGAAGGAAACGAAAGACGCCACAAGAATGATTTTTTTCGAAACACATACCCAAAAAGAAGGATCCTTTCTTCATTAGAATTCCAGCCTTGATATAAGAAGGGTCCGTGATGAGGTTATTCTATAATTTTCAATCAGTCCGCAACCTTGCTGTAGGAACGGTCCACAACTCATTAATCTCTGATTTCAAGATTCGCCTTACCGCGGAATGGTCCGCTAAACTTTAATCTCCGATTTTCACTTAATCTTAAACCTTACAATAAAACTGTCCGCGACGTACTAAGCTATCAAATTTAAGCTGGCGCATCAATTGTTTAAATGAAATAATTATGGGTCAAATATTTAAATAAATAAATAATTAGAAACAAATTTATTCCGCATAGCTGCTTTCACATTTAAGTAGAATTAAAACCTAACCCTTATAATAGTCACGCCGGATCCTAAAAAGACAATCTCTTCAACGAGTCGTCCAACGCAAAACTTACACGAGAAAGAATCTTAACATTAACGACACTAGATTGGATACCTGCATACACTGGCCTCCCTTTTATTTTGTGACCAAGGCAGTACCTATTTAAACCGGTGCTCTCAATTTATTTTAATTAGTTACAAGGTCAAACTTTGACATGGTTGATATTTTTTTATCTGATCAAGCCTGTTTTTCACCATGGATTTTCGTATAAAATTTTATAACTAATTTAATAAATTAGAATCAATTTAGTTCTATCTTACGTTATCCACTTTTACTTAAAAAATATAATTTATTTACAAAAAAAAATCTAATATAACATTCGCTTATCAGTTATAGCTTAGATTGTATTAGGTTGTTTGATATTATAATCAGCCTTCCGTAGTCAGGCCTAGGAACTAGTATGTTAATATTGATACTAAAATTTACTCTACTTAATAATCACTCAAGTGTATTAACTAGTTCACTTCTTTATAGCTCCGTTTATAATTGTATAATTAAGTAATATATTTTAATAACATAATATCTTACAATCTGCAGCGTCACACAATCCTAATTGTTTGACAAGATATGCAAAGCTATAATCGAATTACAGTGTTGGCTATCAATTACATTTAGTTTTGTCAATATTTATATGTTAATCTGTATAGAGAATTGTAATATCTACCGTGCACAACTTTCTAATGCATGTGTATGAATTAATAATTACATTCAAATATCTACTATATAAGCAGTATATAGCTGGTTTGATAGCTAGCTACACGTAGTATTCTTCCGCTATTTATTTTGAAGAGTTGTTGCTAACTGCTACGTTATTACAATATAATGTCAGGTCTCTGTTGAATCTAGTCTATTCTTTTCAACACGAATTATAGCCATCCGGTAGAACCTCTCGGGAATAAAGGTTGGTGGCTCATTCCATCTGAATGCCTGTGTCCAATCCGTTCTTACTACTTAATGGCTAGTTTTATTGCGTTATTTTAACACTGGGAGGTTGAATATCCTGGACTGAGATGATTATGATTGTTTATGTCAGTGCCATCTTTATTTCTAATCGCCGTGTTGTAAATTATGGGTCTATCTGCTCTATTTTCTAGTTCAATAAAGTACCGCTATAATCGGTAAAAGCATTGTGAGAGTGTATTATATTATAAGAGTGGGAGTGGTTTGACGTAGCATATTAATATACTCTGGGCTAGATATTCAAGTTATATGGCACATACTGAATTTGAGTTGATCTTGACAAGGATTTTTTTATAATTTTTTTCCAGAACGTTTCCCTATCCATTAAACGTTATACATATATTAATTACGCTAGTACCCGTTTCGGTGGCTGCATGGTCTAAGGCGCTACTCTCACAATTGACCAGCTACCGATGATCTTCTTCATCCTTAACACATTAGATTATATTAGTATATAGGCGTATAACCCGAACTAGTAGTAATACGCGGTGCTAAAATAATAATAATTACGCTTGTATTGTAGAAATGAGGAAGGTAGAATGTAGATAAAGTATACACGTATTTGCGTGGAATTAAAGTGGAAAGCCATTACGTTAAAAACACCATGATTATACCCAACCAGAGTTCTAGTATCAATCTCCCCCTCTTCGGCAATCCTAGGAACCATGCGATAGTGATGCCTTTGACCGGGGGGGGGGGGATAAGGGAGGGTTTCAACGTTTTTTATTCCAAGAGGCAAACCCGACCATCATTTTGCGCCGGGGGCCTGAGATGTATTTAGTAATCTCATCAATTTAATAGAGGCCAACAAACAACACTTACAGTCAACAATTATTACTTTCAATAAATATAATATCTCCGTTACCTTCCACACTGAATTTCTATTAATAAGCGCGAAAGGGCCCACCAATTTTCCCTGGATGGGCATTTTCACATACCTTCCAGGGTTGTTTTACATCCCACAATCAATGGCTTTACTTCCCCTCCGAAGGAAGTTGTGCTACCGAATTTGAACTGGACTTTATAACATCATTTGAAATGTTGATATTTCTTTTTTTTTTCATCCCACTTTTTACTATCTTATCAGGTTACATGCATCCCTCTGTCATTGGTAGTCTAGCTAGAGTGACGCCTTAGGCGTTGCGGCCATCAAAGCAGGGAAGCAGGTAGAAATAGATTATGTTCAAATGCAAAAAATGCGCATAACAAATATTAAAAAATTATAGAGATTACTTACTCCCAATGGGTATAAAATTAAACTAAATTTATCTATTGAAGCATTATTTTATTGATTTTGAGTATTTTTCATTAAAAAAAACCTTTAGAAAAAGGAATTCAACTCGCATTTTATCCTCATTCCCACCTAATAACATATGGCTTGCATTACCTAACTATACTTTAAATGTTTTTTTAAATACATTCTAAAATACAAGTAGCCTGTTTTGGTGGCCGCGTGGTCAAAGGCGTCACCCCAAAAATAGAGTAGATTGCCGATAACAGGGAGACCAGGGTTCGAATTCTGGTCGGGTGTACTGAAAGGGTTTTTTTCTAAATGGTTTCCAGTTTCCCTCCACGCTAATAAGGGTAAACTTTTTCTAAATTCAACCTTCCGCATCCCTAATTAATAAGCGTGATTAGTACAAATGTGTACAGCCTGAACAGATAATAGTACGCGTTGAAAAAATCTAATTACGCGAGGAGATGATAGTTTAAGATATTTATAGTTTTTCTTGAGCTTAAAAATTAACATTAATGGTTATTATTGTTCATTAATGTTAATTCAATTACAGTCTTAAGGAATATTTATCTGCGCTCATATAAAATAAGATAAAATACTATTAATTTGATGGTTAAATGGATTTAATAAAAATATATTTATAACCTGATATAAAAAAGGTCAATCTTGTTTTCCTTCTTCTTTTCTTACATCGTATCTCACTCATACGGTTTGACATTTTGTCTATGACAAGTCCCAATAATTTGCCATTTCTCTTTTGGCCTTTGATCGCAATGCAAATAAGAAACAACATCCACCACGATGTATTTAGACTAGAGAATAGTGCTAAGAATGCATCCAAACTAGCCGTCTACAGTAAATATCAGCTCACGCGGCTATCTAGTTCCAAGGATAACGAGATTACAGATAAGAGCAGTCATCATTTCTTGAATTAATATACATTCAATAATTTAACCTTTTCCCTAATTCAATATAGAATTAGAAATTTACTTAAATTTAATATGTTTTAGGTGACCTGGTGGTCTAGGAGTAAGGTGTCAGACTTCTGTGCTGGGGGTCCGGGGTTCAATCCTCGGTCCCGGCACAGATTTATCTTCACAATCGCCCTACCATTACACATTAGCGTAAGTGCGTATAACCCGAACGGGTAGTAAGACGCGGTGCTAATAATAATAATAATATGTTTTAACTGGTTTCACAACAAAAAATAAGCGTCTAGCATCATTCACATATCATAATATAAGAATATAAAAGGTGTTTAAACAATCTAAGGCTAATCTTTATAAGGAATAATTATACATTTGATTTAATAATAACTTAATTGCTATTTTATAATGTTTTATATGTAGATTTTATGATTTTAATTATTGTACATCACTATAGTGCCCTTTCATGTATATTTTACTGCCTGTTAACCTTTATATAACCACTTCTAAACCAACCTTATCCTAATAAATATATTCCACTACTTTCAGTTTATTAATTTCTCACAACATTTATAATACTTTTTCCTAAGGCTGGTGACAGACTGGTGACCTGGTGGTCTAGGGGTAAGGTGTCAGACATTTGGATTGGGGGTCCGGGTTTCATTCCTCGGTCCCGCCACTGATTTATCTGATTGACAAACCCTTCCTTCACCTCTGACAAGGCGTGTATTAATCACAACTTGTGAATGTGGGGAAATGCCAGGCCTCCACCGTGGTTCGGATTCCACGTTAAACTGTAGGTCCTCGATTTTCATCTCACAATCACCCTACCATTACACATTAGCGTAAGTGCGTATAGCCCAGACGGGTAGTAAGACGCGGTGCTAATAATAATAACTGGTGACAGACTGAAATTTTGGTCGCTGCAACACATTTGATTACTGTGTGAGAGTGTCTTGAGCGTAGCGACTCCTCCCATAAGAAACAATGCAATACACTTTAGCGATCTAGTCGCGAAGGTTGTGTCGCAGCGACCAAAACTTCAGTCTGTCACCGGCCTTAATAATAATAAAAAAAGTGTTTCTAAATATGCTAATTTTATTTATTCACATAGTAAGGAGAAACAGAGTTATTTTTGTGGCTTCATTAAAACAATTTAAAAAAACATCACTACGTTTACATATTCATTTTTAGATTAGTCACTATACCCAGGCTAGAATTGGCTTAAGTTAACTTTAATAATTGTACAAATCACAGGTTTTGTAATAAAACCCCGAAAGGGTTGAGCTGTTTTGTGATTTATGCGAATCTCTACAACTCAAGACTATATTTTAGAAACCTCCAACTATATTTTTATTTCAACGGGAATCTTGTCTCAATAGCTTCCAAATATTCACCGAATAATCTAAATTATATATGTCTATGGATCCTACTCGTCAGTAACCGTGACTATATTCCCATAGGATGCTCGACCGTAAAACTAGGGTACTCTGGTTTGACTCCAGGTTCTGCCAATGAAGATACTCATTATTTTTCTATGGGTTTGTCCTTATATTCGATATGTAGGCCTTTATCTAAGAGCTTTCTCTAGGTATAACTTAAAAGGCATAATTGTCTAGTTTAACCTATTATGCAATGTATGGACCAAATGGGTGGTAAGACAATGTGCTAAAAACTAAAGTTAATTTGCGGTCATTTTGTATATGTGTAAAACGTTTAAAATTAATAATTTACAGCACCCATTTATCTATTATATCTAAAAAGTTTATTATCCTCCTTAATTAAAGCACACATTGTCCTGTCAACTTTTACTTCGCTTCGATTACTTTTGTTTTGTTTAGACAGCAGTGAAGATTTACTAATAAAATATTGCTAAAAAAAATACACACTTTACTCAAGTTTGCTAATTTTCTTGTATGTATATGCCAATATTTTGAAGAAATTGAATAATATGTAATAGTAACGTGATTTGTCTATTTTGGGTGTAGTCTGAACTTTTTTGGAATAAAACATTTTCATGTAAGGCTTAGTTTCTAGAGTTATTTAAATATTCACTTTTTTTAAAAAACATAAAATAATGTTCATAAAATATTCGACTCGTTTTGGGGAACATTTTATATAATCGATTTGACTTTACACACCACTATATTTTATTTCTGTGTCATGACTGAAACGCTGTCAAATTTGCGATTAAAGAGAATGAAGTGACTAAATGATCCCTGACCTAGGGAAAGTTTGAGCCCCCCTCGTAACCAGCCCCTAACCCCCTCCACACACACACATCTCTGAAATAACCGAAGTGAACAGTACACGATGACCTGATAACCGACCGACAAGCGGACTAACTCATGATTCTGCCCTCTCTTTCTCTAGCACATTTTGCTTCTCTCTTTCCTGCTATTTCACTCGTTAGAGTTTACATCCTCTCTCCCTCTCTCTTTCTGTCGCTCAATCACTCTTGCTCGAAAACACGTGCACCGCTCATTCCTCACCTCGAATGCACAGTAGCCGGTCCAGAAGACACCTCACAACTGAGGGCATGTCGCAACACTCACTGAAACATTATTTATAGACAGAACACATTTTCATACTGTCAGCCATTTTATCTTAAAAGCTACGTTTGCTTTTATCTCGCAGTACACCTGCACCGTTAGTCTATTTATCTAAAGTTCTGTTTTCTTTTTTATCTCATAGTACACCTGCACCGTTAGCAATTTTACCTTAATTTATGTTTTCTTTTTTATTTCATAGTAGATATGCACCGTTAGTAATTTTATCTTAATTTCTATTTTCTTTTATCTCATAGTAGACCTGCACTGTTAGTAATTTTTATTTAAAGTTCTATTTTCTTTTTTATCTCATAGTGCACCTGCACTGTTAGTAATTTTATCTAAAGTTCTGTTTTCTTTTTTATCTCATAGTACACCTGCACCGTTAGTAATTTTATCTTAAGTTATGTTCTCTTTTTTATTTCATAATAGATATGCACCGTTAGTCATTTTATCTTAATTTCTATTTTCTTTTATCTCATAGTAGACCTGCATCGTTAGTCATTTTATCTAAAGTTTTGTTTTCTTTTTTATTTCATAGTAGACCTGCATTTTACACTGTTTTGATCAACTCTATTAAATTAAAAATGAATAGTATATCAGATTCAATTTTTATTATTGTATTATAAAGCTCCTTACTTAAAATAATTATTTTAGAATATTTAATAAAATGTTAATATTGGGGTATAGAGAGAGATACCTGTCTAAAAGTAAACTATTGACCTATAGTAAATCTTTAACTTTCGTCTGTGAATCTCGACAAATAAAAATGTTTTAACAAGTATTATGAAGTAAATTGAACCTTCCTCTCCCCTGCCCTCAATCACCCACCTTCCCCCCGCCCCCTCCCCCCCCCCAACACATAACATTCGCCATGACTTGAACCTACAAGCCGGCACCAATATTGCACTGCAACTAAGTACATTACGTCATCTTTTGAAGCAATCGTGGAGAGAAGGTATCGTTAATGGTGGCCGTAATTTGAGATTTAAAACACTTTATATGCTATAATAACACAACACGTGGGTTGTTTTATTTAGCTAAACCACTGGTCCCTAACCAACGCCATTCTATGGAACACGTCTATCTATAATTTAATTGGAATAACATGCCATATTTAATGTGCCTAGCTAGTTGAATTAATGAGCCGTTTAAGGAGAATTAAATTGAGTATCTAACACAGTGGAGAAATATTTTAAGTGGGTTTTTAGAGAATATTTGTAATAATAGAATTCATAAAATATAATATTTCGATCATTATTTCAGTTACAGTATGACAAGGTTATTCTGAACACAATCAGCATCACAATTGCTATCAAATATATTTTAACCTTATTATTCTCCTACTTTGCCATTGCTTTGTATATAAATTTTTAACAAAGAAGTAATATAATAACTAAAAATAGAATAGTATTTGTGTTTGTGTTAGTGTGTTTGTAGACGCAAGAACTCTAAAAGAATACCTAGAAATCTGAAACCTGGCACATATATTTAGGGGAATCTCAAGGTGAGCAACTTGACTTCTTACTTTCACGCCATCTTACAGGTAGAGAAAGTATTGTGATCGTAAAAAAATATTTAGCTGATGATTTTGATGAATCTCGACGTTTCATGACCCCCCGAATCCGAAAAGTGTTTTTTTGAATTTCCATCTGTCTGTCTGTACCTCCAACTAGAGCCTAAACTGTTTTACCGATCGGGCTAAAACTTGGTATCTAGGGCTTTCATAGGGTTTCCCCGAGGGTTTTTGTAATTGGATATCAAACCCTAAAATTAAGGGTAGTTTACTGAAGGGCAAATAGAGAAATAGATGATTTTTCCAAAAATCCGCTATAAAGATTTTGACTAAATTCCATTTCAAAACATTTATAAATATTCCAAAACAAATGGCTACTCTCAATATTTCGACAAACTGACTTTAAAGGCTCCGGTCTGATGGGTAAATTATATATATTTTTAATGAATCAAATAGCCGAAGCTATCATTTATGCATTTTAGTGAGGAAAACACCGTTTAGATATCATGTTCTGAAAATTGAAAAATGACACCTGGACACGGGAATCGAACTCGGGACCTTCAGCTTAGTACGTCAATGCTCTTTCCACTGAGCTATCCAGGATTCGTCCCGTACGGAGTTCCGTACCATTTATTTTTTAGTGTTGACTTCTATTGAGATACATACGAAGTGACAAGTGGTTACTCTCTATGAATATAATGTATTATTGAATGTAGTATTCATTTGTTCGTTTTTTTGTCAAACATATAAAGCAGGAACTGGATATGGGTGTATGTGCTATGGACGAAATGATTAACCAGGTCACCTTGAAATATGACCTGGTATTATGGATAGTGACCAAAGCAGTCGGGCAATGTGATAAATATTTGTTAATTTAACATTTTGACCGGGCAGTATGCATAATGCTCCATGCTCTTCGGACTATGTGGAAAACAGTGCAGTACTACGTCATTGGAAGGGCAGGAACAGTGAACATCCGATCACGTGCCAGCCAATTAACGTCTAGCTAACTTAACCTAGACAAACTAACCTAACCTAACTAACTTATCATAACAAATCTAACTAACATAAATAACCTAACATAGCTAGCTTAACCTAACCTAACTAGCTTAACATAACTAACCTAACTAATTTATCCTAACTAACTTAACTAACCTATCCTAACTAACCTAACATATCTAACCTAATTAACCTAACAAGTTTTATTGTTTTTTTCTTTATATAGGAAGTACCAACTAATACAGATTATTAAATATAATATATTATTTAAAAAGTCATATTGCCCAGAGAGTGTGGAGCATTATGCACACTGTCTGGTCAAAATGATAAATTAACAAAAATGTATCACTTTGCTTGACTGCTTCGGTCACTATGGATAATACCTGGTAATTTTTCATAGTGACCTTTTATTCACGTTGTTCATAACATATGCACTAATTGCACTTAGGCTAGCATTGTTCATTTATCTGAGGTATTTAACGTGCAATTTCTGAACATACTTATTATATCAGCTCACGAAAATTTCTATGAGCAAGAGTAAAAGAACAAAACAATTTTGCCGGGAAAGGTATTTTAACATATTTTCCAGAGGTTCTTTTACACGCCACGATCAATATGAGACCGACGGATTTACTTAGTCTCTGAAGGAAGTTGTGTTGCGGATTTGTATAGCTCAAGAAAAATCCGTCGACCCAGGCTGGGTTTGAACCATTAGCCGTTCACGTTTTCCCCAAAACTACCGAGATCAACAGGATAATATTGGTTTCTACTTTTACAAATATTATGAGCCTAACCTATTAAACAGCGTGACCACTGGTGGATGGTAGCTCTGAAATCTAGGAACATATAAATTTAAGAATTGTTATAATAATTTAAATACTGGTAGAAGTAAACCACAACAATTTATTTTTATCTTTTTGATATATTGAGAGCTTTACACCTTAGACTGCATGGACCCAAATTGTATGAATACTAGCTTGTGATGTTAAAAATGTCTCTGATACCGTTCACTTTCTGTATGTGTTAATTAATTCAGTATTCTAGTGGTTCGTTTTCTACTCAGATGGACAACGCCAATCACTTGCAGCTGGCATCAATAATTATTGTGGTTTAAAATTGTTATTTCCCAACTAAGCAATGTAATTGACCATAAATCCCTATTTATTATATGTTATACACAATTTTCAGAGTAGCCTACCTATTAGTCCATCTTTAAACTCCCTTCTCATATCAAAACTAATGATTGAGTTTTTCATTTATTTATTTATTTATTTATTTAGGTTATTTAACGTGCAGTTTCTGAACCTACTTATTTTTTTCTGCTCATGACTTATAACACCCAACCCCCGAGTCATTAATTCATTATTTTGAAAGAGGAAAGCAAAATTTCCCTAGTTATAAATTTTTCGGCCATTCCAGTAATCGAACCAAAGGCCCTTAGCTCAATAGACAGACACACTACTGACTGAGCTAAGGTTTTGGATGACAATTAAGTTAGTAGGGCCATTTATATTTAATAATTTACATTAAATTTTGATTAATTTTTGATAGAAACAATACAAATAATAATAATAAATTTGACAAAGCTGTCTGAAATTTAAATAATGTTTATATAATAAATTTGGAGCCTGGTACACCGACTAAACGTCAGGTTCATATAGTCTGTTTTGTCACTGATATGAAGGTTGAGGTTTGAATCCTAGCTCAGTGTATTGATGGTAGGTTTTTTGGTGATCGACTTTTCACTGCGGGTACATCTTCTCCCAAATTTGCCTTTCACATAATTTTTTTCAATAGGGTAGTTAAAGGCGGATGGTTCGAAGGAGTAGTAAGATGGGGTGCAAAAATATAATTCATAATTAGCTTTCTTTTCCTCTCTCTTACGCTCCCTCTCCATGTGTGTGTGTGTGTGTGAGAGAGAGAGAGAGAGAGAAAGATCGTACCGTCATCAAGCAGACTAGTTTTATGAGTATGCCTATTGTTATACATATTTAATTAATTAATTAAAAAAATTAATCAACTAATAGACTATAATTTAAAAATCATACAATAGTTAAAGGGTTTTCAAGCTCTCCAATTTATCGTATTACTTTTTAATTAACCAAGATAACTTGAGCTACACATTATAGCAGGAGGATTTTATATTTCATTTGATAATTCATATTCAAGTTTGTACTTCTTTATTTGTGATATGTTTATAATTTGCTCATGGTTTGCTCTAATAGTAGATGGAAATTATACCTGTTAGTAGATTAAAAAAAAATCGTAGACTAGTCTGATCATCAAAGTTATAATTAATTTAGGACACCAAACGAATAACCAATTACCTAGTCAAGAGGCTATTAATAATAATAATAATAATAATAATAATAATAATAATAATAATAGCCCTTATCGGAGGTCCAAAAACAGAAAGTCAAGTTTGTCCATTATGGTTTTCCAGTTAAATACCTAACGGGTAGACTGAGTTTTTCCCCCCTTAATAGTTTTTCACTACCCTTTCACGCAGATATGGGGGCATTTCCTTAAAAGTTATATCTTTTTCATAAATTCCCCAACAGGGTAGTTAAATTCATTTTTATGGGAGAATGAGATTTTCCATTTTGTTAATACTGCTAAAAATTTCCTGGACACAGAATTTAATCAAAATCTTTAGAACCGATTTTGAGTTAAATTGATTTTATATGTTTTTACCCTTAATTTTAGGGTTAGCTATCTAATCACACTCTTAAGGGGAAACTTATTAAAGCCCCAGATACCAAGTTATATCCCAATCGTTAAAATTATTTCTGTTCTAGCCTGAGATACAGACAGACGGATGGGCATTGCTAAAATGACATTATCGGTTTCACACAAGAAGTTCATGGAACGTCAACATTTACCAAAATCTTGAGTTGGATCTATTTTTTGAAGACCACGAAGCTTCTCTTTCCAAGGGGTCGAAAAGAAACTAAAAGACAAGCTCAAACTTTGTTTAAAAGAAACACTATGCACTCTATTTTTCATGTATCAGTCTTACAAGTCTTGTGTTTATAAACATCCTGTGCCAACACCTTTCTATAGCCCATGCATTTAAATTACTGAGGTGTTTGTATGTAAATCAGATATTTCCATGTGTTGTAGTTAGGCTGGTCATGCACGGAAGGTGATCATTAAGAATGCAACTTGTACAAATTTGGAACCTGTCCATAAGCAAACTTAAAAACCCCGTCAAGTTGACAGACGGAGTGATTGCAGAGTAGGCTGGTAGCGTAGTCTAGTGGCCTCTAGCGGCAATCTGTTCGCTGTCATTATCCTACTACCCGTGTGGTTGTAATTTGACTGCGCCTGGAATTAATACATATTTAACTAGTTACCTTTTTTTTATAGCTAGAAAATACATGGGTTGTAAAAAGACGAATGTATCGGTTCGTTTTGTGACTTACGCGTCTAATGACTATTTATGCACGACAAAAAAAAATGCGTTGATCTATTCGCTGTAAATGAAGGATGTTGACGTAACTTTTGGAAGTGTGTCAAGGATCATATGATCGCGATATATTATAGCCCAATTAATATATGTAATACTCTATGTGTTGACACGTTTTTCACTTGATCACCAAACAATATCGTAGGTACAATAGTTTTATTTGTGAGTTTTGGGAGAAATTGTCTGCCTTAACAATCAAAAGTCCCTCTGACTGAGCTTTTAGGTTTGACAGTTAGAGGTATTTACTTTAAAGGATGATCTACTGCCTTTCAGACTCTTGGATCCGAACCCTGGTATAGCAACCGTTAATATAGTAAAGTATCGAAATTAACCATCAGTTCAGGTGAATGGGAGATTGAAGGACGTATTTATGGTCTAGTTTTGATAATCAACCACTCTCCCAGTATACAAATAACGAGTAATTCAGGTCAAACGAGGGTTTTAGGGCTGCATTACCCAATTTTGTGGCCCCGTGTTTTAACTAGCTACTCTCGCAGTAGACTAGACTGCTGGACTGTCAATGACGCGAAGCTCGTGGCTCGACCCCAGTCAGGTGTACTGAGGGTGGCTTTCCTAAATGGTTTTTCACTCTCTCTCCACGCAAGTGCGGGTAAACTTTATCTAAATTCAACTTTCCTCATTCCTAAACCAATAGCGTAATTAGTAGATAAGCGTATAACCCAAATGTGTAGTAAGGCACTGTGTTAGAGAAAAACAAACTTTTTATTAATGTAACTGACAATGGATACTATGTAAATGGGACGCTTATATTAAGGGTGTTTTAATGGTTAGACACTTTATATTTGTCAAATATATATTTAAAAAGGACCTCCGGACATAAATGCCTAATCAAATGGTAATTTTAATATATTATATGCTCCATATACCTTTAAAGGTAAAAATCCTACCATGACTGATTACACCATGACCCTCTTTTATAAGCTACACCATTGTGAAACCAAGCTGGATAAACCTGTTTACCTATAAGGGTAATATTAGGGTACATTACATTAGATTTCAATCAACAGGATGTGTTCTAGGAGTTAATGAAATGTATTCATACTTATTTATTTGGTATTATTATTATTAGCACCGCGTCTTACTACCCGTTCGGGTTATACGCACGTACGCTAATGTGTAATGGTAGGGTGATTGTGAGATGAAATGGAGGACCTACAGTTTAACGTGGAATCTGAACCACGGTGGAGGCCTGGCATTCCCCACATGCCTTGTCAGAGGTGAAGGAAGGATTTGGTAATCAGATAAATCTATGCCGGGACCGGGGATTGAACCCCGGACTCCCAGCACAGAAGTCTGACAGATTACCCCTAGACCACCAGGTCACCTTCTTTGGTATTAAATATATTATATATTTTGTTGCTTTATATTCTTATTTGGAATGCATTATTTCTTGGATTTATATAATCTACTGTCAGTACAATATATTCACTTTTTGACTAATTTTTAACATACTGTCAGCGTAGTTAAAAATAATTTCTTACCAACTAATTATCACAGATATTAATATAATGTGTTGGTCAAAATATTAAAATACACTCATGCTGTTTTCTCACAGAGCTCAATTAAGCTCACATGTTTACAAATATAAGTAGATACTATCTATTTGAAGGCCCAGATACCCTTTGAGCTGATCTGAGCCCACGGAACACTGACAATTTGGGTACTAGGTATTTCGGCTACAACCAGGCGTCAAATCATGGTACAGATTTTTGTACTTTAGAAAACTGTGGATTTTATACTAGTTAAGCCGTTTAAAAATATGTTACCAAATAAAATCCAATTGAATAAAATAGATTAAAATGACGAAACTTTTTAACTGATTCTAATGTCACTGTTTTCACCCAAAAAACTGAACTCTTATCTGGGTTGTGATGATGATCAAATAATATTCAAACATACCCACATTCAGCAAGTAGGTAGGCCTATTAGACCTTAGAATACTGGATAGGTGATACAAAGATTAGTTCCATAGCTATTACTTCCAATCACAAATAATATCGCCTTTTTTGGAAAAAGAAATATGGCATGCTATTAAAACTGGATCTATGTATACCACAATTTGTATTTACGAATGGGCATATCTGACAGCAATGAAATGTTAATAAATCTACTTTTACGTAGCCAGACCCCAAGTCACGTGATCTACAGCTGTAAAGTTTAATACCTATAAAATAACACTAATAATATAGTAAAAAGTTTTATTAACAAAATAAACATATTTTATAAAAGGTGCTCCAAAGGTCCATTAGTTTTAAAATCAAGGTATAGGTATTAATAAAACACATGTGCACTAATTACAAACGAATGTGAGTGATATTTATACATGGTATCACATCGTAGACTTATTTAAAAACTAAATTGCAAAGGGGCAATTCCATTGAATAATATTTTGTGCATTCGACTCTACCCCTTGAAGGTAGAAAATAAATGGAAAAATAAAACAAAAAACTTAAATGATAATTGTATAATAAAACTAAATAATAGTATTTCAAATAGCCATTATTGTGAAACAAACTAGGAAGAATGTGTTCCGTGATATCACATTATAATGACTACATGTTGCCTGATTCCTTCAAGATTGATGGGAATTTAATAGTACGTCTAGTACTTTTCAGTATTGTGAGCTGTATATTTAGATTGTCTATACATTAACCCTTGTTACTGCAACTTATTTAGCTAGTTAGTTTATAGGTTTTTAAAATGGCCGAAAAAACTTTATTTGTTGGTTGAATTATATCACATGCCTCATTATCTTGGCTATGCTTCTCACAGAAGAGAAGAGACGTATTTGCGGTAGCTGTTTAATGGTCGATTATACGCCTTTTTTTTCTAGCGCTACGTCTTACTACCCGTTCTGGTTGTACGCCTATGTACTTATTACAATGACGTGTTAGGGTGTAGAAAGGTTCAACTTAGAGGAAGTACACTTAAATTTGCGTGGAGGGAAAGTGGAAAACCATTGATGAAAAACTACCCTCAGTGCACCCAACCGGGATCAAACCATAATCTTTACATCTTTGTCAGTCTAGTCTAAAACGAGAGTAGCGTGTTAGATCATGTGGCCACCGAAGTGGATATAGGTTACTTCTATTAAGTACAGACACAATTATGTATAAAAACACCATCAAATATTATCTCTTAATAGTTAGGAGCATCTATGTGCCTTCTGTGCCACCAAATTAAATTATTATTATTATTATTATTATTATTATTAGCACCCCGTCATACTACCCGTTCGGGTTATACGCACTTGCGATAATATGTAATGGTAGGGTGATTGTGAGATGGAATGGAGGGCCTACAGTTTAACGTGGAATCCGAACCACGGTGGAGGCCTGGTATTCCCCACATTCACAAGATGTCTTGTCAGAGGTGAAGGAAGGGTTTGGTAATCAGATAAATCTGTGCCGAGACCGGGGATTGAACCCCGGCCACCAGCATAGAAGTCTGACACCTTACCCCTAGACCGCCAGGTCACCGACACCAAATTAAACATTTGGAGAACATAATCTATTTAAATATATCAGAACCCCAAAAATACGTGTATAACTGGTTAGTAACGCAAATTTTATGTTAACATGAAAGATTTTTAGAATGGAATATTATTTTATTTTCAAGGCAAACGAACAGTTTTAAACGTCTCATATTTAAAAACTATCTAATTTTAGAGGATAGGAGGGTTGAATCGAGGAGGGTGTTCCAAGGGTAGATCAACATTATATACCTAAGTTAAACTTGCGTATGCATAGCAACACAATTATTACCAGCTCAGTCATTTATAAGTTGATTAGTCATCAATCAGTCGTCGATTATTCATTGCTTGTCGATTGACGAATGATCCATACGTCGTTGATTATCCAGCAATCAATCATAATTATAATATTTTCATCAGGGAGTTCTCAACAACTATTGAGGTCTGCTTATAGATTGATAGTACCTGAATACAGGAAGGGCCTGGCCGTAGGCCACACACACTAATTAGATTGATTGTTAAAAACAAAGGTAGGGTACAGGTACAGAATGTAATTGTTTAGTAAATGTATTCAATAATAGTGTAATTTAATAAGGACATATGACGGTGATCTGGCGGTCTAGGGGTAAGGTGTCAGACTTCTATTCTGTTGGCCGGGGTTAAATCCTCGGTCCCGGCAAAGATTTATCTGATTACCAAACCCTTCCTTCACCTCTGACAAGACATCTTGTGAATGTGGGGAATGCCAGGCCTCCACCGTGGTTCAGATTCCACGTTAAGCTGTAGGTCCTCCATTTCATCTCATAATCACCCTACCATTACACATTAGCGTAAGTGCGTATAACCCGAAAGGGTAGTAAGACGCGGTGCTAATAATAATAATAATAATAATAATAATAATAATAATAATAATAATAATAATAATGACATATAGTATTTTTTTCATATAAAGTTTAACCTTTCTCTTAAAAATCCATATGGCGAACCTTTGTCTACGGTTGCAAAGTGACAAGATGAATAACGGGTTTTTATCTAAAGATATATACTTTCTATTTCCGAGTGTAACACTCTCTTCCAATGGGGAGGTGAGTTTCCTGTCGGATCTTAACCAATCAGATAACCATCCTTACCTCATAATTCAGCGTTCACGTTGTTGAGGACTTCAGTTTTTTTACTAAAACAATTGTGTCAACAAAGTGTGCGGCCAATAATGGTAAAGGAAAAGGGGTAGTTATTGTTCAGTCACAGAATAGGGGTGGTCAGTAGCTAAGCTGGTGTTATCAAACAATTATTAAATTGGCACTTAACAGAGTGTTAAATAGGAATGTGAGTCAAGAGGTGCAATTTATTGGTGACGCTATTTTGGCTAAAAGGTAAGACAGGGTCCTCTCGTCAACTTCATTTTACATAGATGGTACCAAGCATGAGGTTGAAAGGATTTACAACATCTTCAGGTGATGTTTCCCTGAGTACATTCATAGCCATATCTAAAGGTTTTCCCATTTGACTTTAAAGAAAAAAAACACTCAAGATCTTCAAGAACTGAACATAGGACAAGATATAATGATAAATTGTTCAAGACCAAGGGCATTGATATATTCAAGCGTATCATGGTTTTAAGCTTCATTTAACATTAGAATATGTTGGTAAGCGTATTTCTAAATGAAATTCAGTATAATATTAATTATTTTAGAATCTAGTTCACATTTCACAAATTCACTAAGATGCAGATCAGTTTGTACATTCTTAACACCGTCACATTTTTTCGAGTGTTAATGGAGTTAGGACATATTTACTATATCAGTTATGTAAGTCGATGAAGTTTTACTGACGCAATTTCAGAGAGTTGCTGGAGAGATAACTACTGGTTTGGTCAAGGGACAGAAAAATTAATATTCAAAGCAATTTGTATCTTTATCGGTTCAACATGACATCTACACCTAATTTCATAGCTGAGGGAACTGCATGTCTTATGGAGAAAAGATTTATCTTCGCTCTCTCTCTGTTACCGGTTGCCAAATTTTCTAGCTTTCGGTTGTTGGAATGTGAGGGGGGAGGGTTTACTTGGAAATCCCTCATTGTAAACAATGCGGCATGGGGTGGTTGGGGGGTTCAATTGACAGGCAAAAGCATTTCCTATCGGTGTACAGCCTTTTCTAGAAACATTAACTCTTTCCACAATCGTAATTTTTTCAAGATTGAAGTTTATTAACGTTTCTCTATTCCCTCCGTAATTATGCTTAAAATATTTTATGTATAAAGCTTTTTTCCTCATAATTAATATACAAACAAATATATTACAACATGCATTTTATAATAAATGCTATAAATTACATTCTTACTTGTTCTTAATCAGGTAACGGTACCACTCCTAGATCAGCATCACTATCATCATCTTCAGAGCTAGAGGAGCTGTCCTTCAAATTTATCACGACACTGTCATGCAGTTTTTCTATAAGCCCGTCTACGTCCCACATTGTTGCTTCAACTTCCATTACATGATGAACATGATTTCGCCAGTGTTCTTTTGTGATATTTCTCACTCCTTCTTCTAGTAGGCGATGAACATCATTAAGTTTAAATGTATTGTTTTCTTGAGCAACAAATATTTTAATTTGACTCCAAATTCCTTCGATGGGATTAAGCTCACAGTGATAAGGTGGCAGTCGTAGAACTTCATGTCCAGCACTTTTAGCGATCTCGTCAATAATATATTTACGCTCATAATTGCCTCGTACTTTGTCCAAAATCTCTACAAGCTCCATCTTATTCATGGTTTCTTCCCAAGAAATACCTTTACTGGTGAGCCAGGATTGAATAATAATCTTGGTACTACTCTTGGTTGGAATGCTCTCTTTGATCGTAGAATGAATGGATGCATTGTCTAGAACTATGACACTGTTTGATGGTATATTTGGAAGCAGCTTCTCTCTGAAATATTTTTCATACATTTTTCCATCCATTTCATCGTGATAGTCATCATCTTTTTTCCCATGAAAAATAAGCTCTGCACCTGGTATAAAACCATTTTCATTACCTGCGTGGACGAGAATGACGCGCCCGCCCTTTCCAGAGGGAAGCTTATTTCCTGTAGTTAGGCCTTCTCGCCTTGCTTGTGAGGATGATGCAATTGTTGTGTCCATCCACGATTTTGAAGTTGTGTGTCCGGAATTGCACCAGGTTTCGTCTGTGAAAACAATATTCCTGTTGCTCTCTCTGTGCTTCTTAATAGCTCTTAAGTAGCGATGTCGCCACGCAATAATATCATCTCTGTCTAGAAGCAAAGAGTTACGCTTCCGTCGAATGAATTTAAAGCCAATATCTATAAGAAACCTCTGAAGTGTCGTGAATGAAAAATTAGGAAGGTCGCTATCAGTATCAATTAAAGCTTTAATTTTCTTTAGGGTAGGTAATTCATTGTTACGGTAAAGTGAATGTACCTTTCTGCGAATTGCTGCTTGAGTAAAACTATCATATTTATCCAAACGCTTCATTTGAGTAGAGTTATTTCTTTTGATTGGTGTCAATAACTTTCCCTTAGTTTTGAATTCTTGTTTAATAGAGATTACTAACTTATAAGACACACCTGTAGCTTCTGCAGTTGCCATTGCCGCTTGAGTTACTGAACAAGTTCCGTCTTTACGAAAATAGGTGTAGACTCTTAACACCATTGCCCTTTCTTTACTACTTAATATTTTCCTCTTGGAATGTAATTGTTTGTAACAAGCCGGAGATTCCATAATGTTTGTTATATCTTAATTGTTAACAATACACTATTATTCAAATAAATATATTAATATGCACATACAACTATAGTTCCACAACCTTACGGTAAAAATACAAAACACGCAATCAACACATACAGATACACACCAAACCTTAACGTGATCAATAACACATATTATTCTACACAGAGTACTTATAAAATATGAGTGTTTATTTAGTCAATGTTTTTGAGCTAGCTATTAGGAACACGAGACTCAGACTACTGTAACTTTACGACTGTGTTGGAGGAAGAAGCACCAAGTATTGACAACAACGACAGCCCAGCATTGCCAAATTTGATATACATTCAAGGAAGACTGATCACGGAAAACAAAAGAATGACAACGCTGTTGCTCAATAGTAAGCATGCAGTTCCCTCAGCAATGAAATTAGGTGTAAATAACGTATATAAATGTTGGGCAAACATTTAGAGGTCGATAACATTTTTTACTAAAAAAAAAGTTGTATTCGGAATCTTTCTTCGCCTTTATTTTAGAATTTATCATATAAAAATGTAAATTTATATTTTAAAATGCTATAAGGTACTTAGGCCTAATGTAATTAATTAAGAAATTACGTGAACAACAAATGGAGACAGTTTTTTTAATAATACTTAATTGGTTTATTAAATATAGGACTCTATTATTCTACCAGACAAGTACGATTACTTATATTTTCCACGTAAATATGGAAGCAAAAATTTCACAAGGCTTTTATGATAATAGCATAATCGAATGTATTAATAATTTTATTTTAAACTTTTAAAGACATTTATATTTTCAGAAAATGTATGTTATATCATATTTTAAAAATATTAAAATAAAGAATTTTGATATTATAAAAGTAGTGAGATTAAAATTATAATCATATGGTTTTAAACTTTTCCTAAAAGTATTGACCAATATTTGGGGTATGTTTGACTCCTTATAAAGAAAGAAAAACGGCTTAGTCCCTATGATTAAAGCTATTCTGTAATTATTTGAGATGTTTGCTTAAGATAAATATAATAGGTTCTAACTAGCACCTAAAAAATGAGGCGATTCATTTATGTATTGCAACAGTTTCAAACGAGCTATGGCCTACTTTTATACCGCTCTAAGAGGAAGACAGACACACTGCTATGGTACTAAAAAAAGTAATTTTTTAATCAAAACAAAGTCAACCTCGGTGGTCTTACGGTAATGTGCTTGAATCAGGAAACAGTGTTCATAGCTTCAAACCCAGCCGGGGTGAACGGATTTTTCTTGGACAATAAAAATCCGTAGCCCAGCTTCCTTCGGAGGGGAAGTAAAGCCATCGGTCCCATGTTGAGGGTGGCATGTAAAGGAACCCTGGAGTTACAGTAGCCCCATGACTTCTTTGGTGCTGACCGACAGCTCACAGCTGACAGCTAAAAGCTTTGAAAAGTTACCAGACCAAATTATGTATCCCTACGCCGAACCATATTATCTGCAAAAACATGTGTTTAGCAGCTGTCATTTCTGACAGTCAAAATGTAGGTATATACCTAAATGTTGACTGTCAGAAGTCAGCTGTGAGCTGTCAGTCAGCACCAAAGAAGCCATGGGGCTACTGTATACGAGTAAATACCTTTACCAGCAAAGTTTATAGGTCCTTTTGTGCTCGCTTATAGAAGTTCTAGTGTGCTGATATAATCAGTTGGTTCAGAAAATTCACGTTAAATACCTCAAATAAATTTTAAAAAAACATTAAAAATACCTTTTGAAACCGTAATCAACTAATTTGGACCTAGCTTGGAATGATTATAAGCTACATTAAAGGAAGGTAAGGGTTTCAAACATAATCTCTTACTCAATGCAATACATTGTTAACTATTACCACATAAATATATCCCCCCTCCCTCCCACACACACGTTTTACTTCCCTTCTGAAACATCCACATTTGATAGGGCAGGGATGAAAAATGTATAATTTAAAGAAAATGTGCCAAATTTAAGTGATTGGAGAGATAAAAAAATCTAGAAAAAAACCCCTTAAAACTTTCAAACGAAATAAAAATAAAACGGCCTTTCTGTCACCGAGAAATCTGACTATATGAGCCTGAAATTTAGTCCGCATGCCCACCAATGAGATTAACTAACTAAATAAATAATCCACTTCCTTCAAAGTAAAAAATTTTCTCTAATTTATGATAAAGTATCAAATAAGTTTGCTATTAGGACGATATATTTAATGGAAAAGGGGCTCCATAGCTAACACACATGCTTGCCAAAAAGTTACAAATAACTGCTGGGTTGTATGTATACTCGAAAATTCGAGTTCGAGTAGAGTTTTAGTAGCTGCTTGAATTAGACTTTAATATTGTATAAAACTCATTCAATTCTAAGATATAATTTCATATGAAATATAGTTATTCAATATTTTCTTTCGTTTCGTTATAATAATAACTGTACAATTATATTAAATTTATTTGAAAATATTCATTTGTTTTACTACACATTTTTTCACAAAAAATTTAATTATATAAAAAGTATTCTTGTACTTATATATGGTTTATGCATGGATCTATAACAGAAATTAAACTTGAAATATTCCTTGTTAAAATAATGCTCTATATTACTCGAAATCGTAAAAGAACTTGTTTTCATTCAAACTAAACTCGAAGTAAAATAATGCCTACTCGCAAACCGCTACAAGTAAGAGTAGGCTAGATTGCTATTTAAAAGCTTAACACCAGGAGTGAAATTAGCTTATACAATAATTTAAAGGAGAAAATATGGTATTTTTTTTACGTCTATACCTTTAATATTATCATAACCACATCGGTGCACGCGTCACTCTGATGTTAGACTGGACTGTCGGTGACTTGTAGATCAGAATCGAATCCCGGTTTGGTATATTGAGGGTGATTTCTACTGGGTATGGTCGAACTGGTCCAGCGATCAAGACATTCCAAAAGGAATTTTCGAGCCCATACCGAAGGGTCTTGTCGAACTGGTCCGATGGCAAGCTCGCAGGTAGCGGCTGGAGGGTGTTGTCGAACTGGTCCGTTGGTTGAAGGACCACCCAATTAGTAAGGTCGGACTGGCCAGTTCGACCGTACCCCAGCTGGGAATACCTCACCCCCTACTCGCCCAGGTGGCCAATGGTCACTCAGTTGTCAGTTGTTTGCAGAGTGGTGTGCAGTGATGTTTTCAATGTTAAGTGAGAGAGGGTGTAATTTAGTGGTGCATGAAGGTTTTTAATATTCTAAGGCGGACAAGACACAAGTACAGCAACCTAAACCAACCATCGAACCAGTTCGATAGTGACCCTTTCAATCCCTCGTACTGACCATCGGACCAGTTCGACCTTACTAATTGGGTGGTCCTTCAACCATCGGACCAGTTCGACAACACCCATTTCTACGGGTTGGTTTCTCACTCTCCCTCCACGCAAATATTGGTATGTTTTCTCTAAAACGCTATATTTTTCATACATTAATACTCCATTAGCGTAATTAACGTATGCATATAGTAACGAGTGGTAAAAAAAATAAAAGTATAAATGAGGTTATTACAAACAAATAAAATGTATGTGCATTAACTATTCTCAAGGTCAAATTAGACAAATTATCTCAAGTGATTTGGTTTTAATATCACGCGTACGTCTACATTGCGAACAAGACTCGTAGTTAGAACCCGCTAATTTCTTGTGTGGATGTTTTATCAAACATATTACTAGTATGATTACGCAAGTTAATCCAACTACCTGACCCAAAGTCCGTCTTTCAATATTCCAACGAACACTTTTACAGTTAATTAGGTCTAACCCACTTTGGAAGTTGTTAGGATATATACAAAATAATGAAGAGGCTATGTAACGTCCTGTGTATGTGTATAGTCTGTGCCATAAATGTCACTTTGTGTTCACTATGTTCAGTAATCACGTAACAAGGTTTTATTTTAATTGGAATACATTGATACATCTGGGTATAACACAAATTGTTTAAGATTATTTTATATACAACACAAATAACATATACTAAGATAACTCTAGCTAATACACTAACATACTAAAGGTATCCTAAGTACAACACTAATAAACTAAGATGATTATGAATACAGCACTAATAAACTAAGATTATTGTGAATACAAAACTAATGAACTAAGATGATTCTGAATACAGCACTAATAAACTAAGATTATTCTGAAAACAGCACTCATAAACTAAGCTTATTCTGAATACAGCACTCATAAACTAAGCTTATTCTGAAAACAGCACTCATAAACTAAGCTTATTCTGAATACAGCACTCATAAACTAAGCTTATTCTGAATACAGCACTCATAAACTAAGCTTATTCTGAAAACAGCACTAATAAACTAAGCTTATTCTGAATACAGCACTCATAAACTAAGCTTATTCTAAATACAGCACTAATAAACTAAGATTATTCTGAAAACAGCACTCATAAACTAAGCCACTCTCCCAAAACAAAATTTCAGCTATATTTCGTGTAAAGTTGGACCCTTCGTACTCTTTCTCTCACTCGTGTATATATATTACTGGAAGATCGAGGTTTGAATCCCGGTCGGGTGCACTGAGGGTGAATTTTACAAAATTGCTTTCCACACTCTCTCTCCACACAAATTCGGGTACACTTCCTCAAAATAACCCTTTATTAATCAATAAAACATTAGTAAAATTAGTACATAAGCGTATATCCCAGAAGAGTAATAAGACGTGGTACTAAAAAAACTAATTATTAACCTTGTTGTTGAACTTGAAATCATAAAAAATTCCCTACATCTATAGGGACAGGTAGGTGACCTGGCGGTCTAGGGGTAAGGTGTCAGACATCTGTGCTGGGGTCCGGGGTTCAATCCTCGGTCGCGGCAAAGATTTATCTGATTACCAAACCCTTCCTTCACCTCTGACAAGACGTGTATTAATCACAGCTTGTGAATATGTGGAATGCCAGGCCTCCACCGTGGTTTGGATTCCACGTTAAATTGTAGGTCCTCCATTTCATCTCACGATAACCCTACCATTACACATTAGGTAAGTGCGTATAACCCGAATGGGTTGTAAGATGTGGTGTTAATAATAATAATATAGGAACAGGTTCAACATCTCACCTCAACATCAACTTAGTGACACCAACATGGCGAAAAAAATATGGAGGATAAAAGTATTTCTGATGTAGTTAAATTCCGATGCTGCACGATAAAGCCTTTCACATATTTAAATATCTGAAAGAGGGGTGAGAAGGGTATCATCTAATTGGACAATTATTGTTCAACAAAACACAAATAGAGCACACAGGCCAGACAGGTCTAGTGGTCATTATTCCTCGCTACTAGTCTATAGGTGTCGGGTTCAATTCCCTCTGGTACCATCGGTATTATTCCCTGGAAGTGGAATTGTTCCAATGGTCGACATGATTAGGATAATTAATCTTGAGCTAGATTTTAGACTAGTACTTGCATCACATTATCCTCATTCTTATACTCTATCGCCTCCTACTCCTCCTCCTCCTCCTCATCATCATCATCATCATTTCAGCAGGGTGAAGTAACAGCACCTACAGGGTGGTCCAACCTCAAAATACAGGTACATCCACCACTTCCAGTAGAAAATCAGGAATGTCTAGCTGGCAAAACACTGTTGGCACATTCTAGAAAAGCCTAGTACAAATTAAGACAAATACCTATAACTAATGAGATATAGTAAATGAAATAATATATATTGTTACATTAACGTCACGTTTTCAGACTTAAATAAGATATCCAAATTTAATTTTTTTTAAAAGATAATTTTAAAAATTCTCTGGGAAATCTTATGAAAGACCTAGTCACGTAGTTTTAGACTGATCGATAAAATGGTTTCGATTCTAGGCCAAGGTACGGAAACAGAGACAGACAGATGGCATGGTGAAATCCCTTGGCGTATGGTTACAATAAAATATATCTTATAAGGTTTCATACTCACCTTGGTGGCGTAGTTAGCTGGCGCACTGGTTTCGTGTTGGCTAGACTGCCGAGGGTGGGGAGACTGAGGTTCAAATTTTGCTCGGGTGAACTGGGGGCTGGTTTTTTCCTAAATGGTTTTCCCACTCTTCCTACATGCAAATGCGGGTTCACTTCCTCTAAATTCAACCTTACCACTTCCTAGCCCATTACAGTTATTATTATTATTATTATTATTAGCACCGCGTCTTACTACCCGTTCGGGTTATACGCACTTACGATAATGTGTAATGGTAGGGTGATTGTGAGATGAAATGGAGGACCTATAGTTTAACGTGGAATCCGAACCACGGTGGAGGCCTGGCATTCCACACATTCACAAGATGTCTTGTCAGAGGTGAAGGAAGGGTTTGGTAATCAGATAAATCTATGCCGGGACCGAGCATTGAACCCTGGCCGCCAGCATAAAAGTCTGACACATTACCTCTAGACCACCAGGTCACCCTGATAATAAGACGCGGCGCAAAATATATTATTAAAAAGTTTGAACAATAATTTTTTTCCTAGGATGACGCTATTATAGTTGCGATTATGTCTTTGGTTCATTAAGGTACTATCCGTACACTCAGCACCAGCATATAATTTTAGTTGCGTTACACGAGTATTTATTGGAATTTGAAACCGCACCTAGAGGTAATTATAAATTACTTCTAGCCTGAGATTTTTTTAAACATGGGGAGATTAAGACATTTTTAACCTCACTGAGATAAGAACCGCATTCTCTCGGAGGTTCTTGGGCTTTAAATAATAACATGTAGTGTCTCATACACATGAACCTTTTTTTTTTAAACTCTTCCTCTCCCCCCTCTACATCCGTGTTTAGTTATTTATCCGGGTAGTACGCATTCCAATTACACAAATTGAATAATAATGAAGAAAGTGTAATAAATAGAAAATATACCCGCATTATTTTGGAGGGAGAGGGGTAATCAATTGAGGAATATAACTACTTAATTACTTGCTTCAGTGGCCTCATGGTCTAAGGCGTCACTATCGCAATAGATTAGACTGTGGGTGAGAGATCGGTGTTCAAAGCCTGGGATGTTGTACTGAGGATGGTTCTCCATAAATGGTTTCCATTATTCCTTCGCGCAAATGCGGGTACACTTAATCTAAATTCAACCTTAATAAGCCATAGCTCATTAATGTAACTGATACATTTGCGTATAAACTGAACAGGCAGTAAGACGCGGTACTAAAAAAACTAAGTCATTACACTCATCCAGGCTTCAAACCTTAACCTACCCGTCACCAGGAAAACCAAATATTTTTATTTTCTGGCTTAAGACTAAAGGTGTGTCAATACAAGTTTATTAGATACTTATAAACCAGACAAAAAAAAACCTTGCTAACGTTTAGTCCACGTGGCCACTTATACGGATATTAAGCTATTAATTGCATCGTTATTCTACGTACTAATTAAACTATTTGTATTGAATTTATTTCATACTTGAGTAACAGGTCCGTGTAAGACATTAATGTTCTTGCCCACGGCACGAGGATACAGGTAAAGGATGTGAGTTAAATGCAGTATTTTTACGGTTTTACAACAAAACTTTCTTTGGCCAAAATAAATTTAAATATGTATCCAATAGAAACCCATAGTTTAATTTTCTTCCCATTGTGATACCAACAGTTGTTAAATATTTGTTAAGGGTGTCCTGAACTTTAAGGACAGCTTTTCCTCTTCATTCAAAATGTTTGTCACCAAATGTAACTATACTCCCGACATATATTTAATAACTGTTGATATCATCATGTGAAGAAAATTAAACTCTCTGTTTCTACTGAAGCAATATTTTTTTTATTTTGTAAAAAAAAAGTTTTTGCTTTAAAAAATACAACAACACTGACCTTTTGTCTTGTCTTCTACACTCCCACCTACATTCTTTACCAAACTGCATCTGTTATGAAACGGTTGCATCATTTTTAAAAGAAGAAGCTCGTGCCAGGAATCATATATAGCAATATTAATAATTATAATGAATAACACTAACGACACATCAAATTAATTTATGACTGAGACGTGTATTTCTCTTAATCAGATTTTTACAATCTTCACGTGGCTTAGAGATGTTGCACAAACGTCTACAATATTTTTGTAGTCCCAATTTTAATTCCAGTCTGTAGACTGCCCATGCAGGTGGTGCCCTCAAGCGAGGAAAGTATGAACCCAGTATGCAATATATTAGCGCCAGAAACAGAAACAACTCGTCTCCCGCTCTTTTTTATGAGCTGCTCGCGCACGGTAATTTTTTTCATTGTTATTTTTCAATCTCCTATCTGACAATGCACCAAAGAGTGTACCTAGTATTTCTCGAATAATGAGACTTCACTCTTTCGAAACATTTCCTGCAATCACTGAATAAAATCGAGGATGAGGAGAACTGTACGAAGATGAGATGTAGAGATGAGGAAAGTGAGTAAAATGTGAACATATTCTGCTTACAAACGAGAGATTAAGAGTCCGTTTCACCTCACGGATAGCTCGTAGCTGAGGAAAATAATGAAACTATAACCGAAACTATACCGATTGTGCTGAAACTTCGAATGGGCATAGCTTCAACCGCTAGTTTGAACACAGGCTAATTAAAATTTACGTATGCCATTATTTTTAAAGATTACAGCTATAAAACATTACTATTTTTACTTTTACTCATATACTTCTTATAGGATTTTCTTTGAAACAAGTGAATGAGAAAGTAATTGAGATCTGAATGAGCAAATAATGAGTGTGATACAAATGAGAAAATCATGAATGAGGTACGAATGAACAAATTATTAATGAGGTAGTTGCCAACGAGAAAATAATGAGTGAGATACGAATTAACGAATAATAATTAAGATACGAATGAAAACATGAGTTAGGTATGAGTAGGAAAATACTGAATGAGATATGCATGATAAAATTATAAGTGAGATACGAATCAGCGAATAATAAGTAATAGTAGAATGAGCAAATAGAGAGGGAGGTATGAATCAGCAAATTTAATTATTAGGATACGAATTAATAAATAATGAGTAAGCTACGAATCAGCAAACAATGAGGAATATATGAAAGAGCAAATAGTCAGGGAGGTACGAATCAGCAAATAATGAGTGAGACGCGAATACGTAACAAATAGCTCTTTGATCCTTTGCTCTCTACATTTTCGTTAGGAAATTTTTTCCCTGGTGCTATCTCAAACTTCCATTATTATAAAATACAAATCCTGTCTTAATAATCCAGAATTAAATATCCAGGCAAACCAGAGTAATATTCAATTATATGTGTATAAGATATGTATTATTAGCTTTATGTTAACTTATATACTAACAAATTAGGAGCTCACCATACACGTATATATAATTCAAGATGTTAGTGATTTTTTGTTTGTTTGTGGTGCGTCCATCTAGCTTGTTATATTTATAAAACCTTTCTAGACTTAATTAGGATTGGTTTCTAAAAGTGTTAATTGAACCGACTGGTTGCTGTTATGACAGAGAAATCTCGCTAATCCAAACAGCGCATTGTCTTGTGCTGTCATGTGAGCGTTCGTAACACAATAATAACTCGCATGACTTTGCATACCTGTCAAATCGGTTTTTCTTTTTCGAGAATGAGCTATCGCTCGACAGAGATGATAAATATCACGCGGCTTTCCCCTCGTCGGTATGTAAACAATGGACAATAATTCTTCCTCGTTGTAATCACCCGCTCTCGGGCTACAATTAGTGATATCACACATTTATCATTAGTTTTCGTTTAGTTTATACCTATATATGTATCGTATATAGTGTTACTCCGAGTCTCACGGAACACAGATAGGTACTTTTTATTTCAGACAAGATGTGTCAGTTAGCTTATACCTTATTAATTCATCCAAAGTTTTAATAAAACATAGCTTTCTATCCACCCCTGACATCCAAGGGGTGTCCATCTGTGTTTTCTCCGCCGGACCTGGGCCTTTTATTATTATTATTAGCACCACGTATTACTACCCGTTCAGGTTATACGCACTTACGCTAATGTGCTAATGGTAGGATGATTGTGAGATGAAATGAAGGACCTACAGTTTAACGTGGAATCCGAACCACGGTGGAGGCCTGGAATTCCTCACAATCACAAGATGTCTTGTCAGAGATGAAGGAAGGGTTTGGTAATCAGTTAAATCTGTGCCGCGATCGAGGATTGAACCCCAGCCACCAGCACAGAAGTTTGACACATTACCCCTAGACCGCCAGGTCACCCTGGGCCTTTTATAAAACACAACTTTTTGTAGCCAAAATTGGTAGCATTTTACTATATTAGTGGTGTTATATTAACCTATAGGCCTAGTAAGTATACGGTTTTTTTTAATTTGAGGTATTTAACGTGAACTTTCTTAATCCACTGATATATCACCACATGAGAGTTTCTATGAGCGAGAGCGAAAGGGCCTACCAATTTTGCCGGGAAAGTTGTTTTTAATACTTTCCATGGTTCTTTTACACGCCACAACCGACATGAGACCGACGGCTTTACTTCCCCTCCGAAGGAAGTTGGGTTACGGATTTTTATCGTTAAAAAAATTGTTGACTCCGACTGGGTTTGAACTCATGAATATCTGGTCCTGAGGCGAGTAATTTACCCCAAGACCACCGAGGCCAACATTTATAAGATAAGAGTGTATCAAAATACACGGCTTCAGAGGGCATGACTTGACGTTTGAACACGTGAAAGTTGCTCAAAACACTTTTTTTTTAAGAAATCAACTTTCGACCTGACATTGATTGAAAGTAGCTAGATTTTACATTTGTAGAAATATGTTTAGTTTGAATTATTAATAATACATGTTCATCTAAAAAAAAGTAACTGACTTCATGGTAGAGTGGTCAGTGCACCTGGTCACGAGCCTAAAGGTCTTGGGTTCGATGTCCGGATGATACCTTGGGTGTTTTTCCCGAAAGAGGAATCAACCCCTTAAATAACGAGCTAGCTAATCAGACTTTTCCAAATTTAATAAAATACCCTTTCTGTGCAAATTGGACTGCATTCATACACCGGATCATGTAAGTTTTGATAGGTATAAGCAGATTTCTGACAGCTGTTGCTAACAATTTTTCTCTAAATATCTTAGAGCTACTAGCAATATAGCAGTAGAAAGGCTCAACAAACTTTAAATATTCCTTAAACAATCTTATTTTTTTTAACACGCACGTCATTCTCTCATCCTAATAACCCTCACTCTCCACGTCTTACTACCCCAATTAGGCTAATCGCATACTTATACTAATGGGGTTTCTATGAGGAAGGTATGAATTGGAGGAAGTGTACACACATTCGCATGGAGAGAGAGTGGAAAAAATTCAGAATGAACACCTAATTAAACACGGTTAGGATTCAAAACCTGATCTTTTCTTCGTTGGAAAGCCAGACAAGATGGTGTTGACCGGTTTATTATCCTGATTGCGACGAGGATTTTTTTTTTCAAAGTAAATTCACCATCATTAACCTGGAAAATTTATTGAAAAATCACATATATTATAAATTTAATCAGGAAACACACACCTTAATGTACCAAATATTCCCATCACCAGTCTAGTGAGAGACTGAACTCTTAGGTCATGTGACCACCGATACCATTTGAACACATCATCTTTGAGAATATTCTAGTAGAGCTGCGTTTTTCAACCGGTGTGGTTGCGGGAGTTCGGGAGAAAGTCAATAAGAAGCGAGGAAAAATAAATAAATAAATGAATTATAATCTTTTGAAATCCATGCTCAACATTCTTTTTAAAAATAGTAATAATATAATTAGAAATTTAACTATTGAACATTTAAACATAATATTAATACTGTTTTTTTTACTGATACAATTCCCCCCAAAAATAGTGCAGTGGCTTGGACCCTTTATCGCCTTTTTCAGTTGAAAATCGATGTATTAGAGATTCTCCAAACGCAATATTGAGTCACTACTCAATAACTTATTATCGGCATAATAATTCTTCTAGGCTTAGTTTGAGTGAAATAATAATCCTACTCTCCATAGATAAGATTGATGAGACTTCTGTATTAAATATAGTAACTATTACGATTGTCAATATGTCAATAAACATAAAGGCCGAGGATGGCTTCTTAATCTATTTATAGCCCTTGCAAAATGTCGTGAACTTAGAGACGAAGGATGGGGTTCAATTACTGACCAACCCACCTCGGTGGCTACATGGTTTAAAGCGTTATTCTCTCAATATACTGGACTGCCGATGGATAGAAGATCGTGGTTTGAATACCAGCTGGGTGTACTGAAAATGGTTTATACTAAATTGTTTTCCACCCTCCCTCCGCGTAATGAGGGTACATTTCCTCTAAATTATACCTAACTCATCTCTATCTCATTAGTGTAGTTAATATATATGCGTGTAACCCGAACGGGCAGTAGGACGTAGGGAATTATCTATTAGTTACATTGAAAATGCTTTTAATCAACGTTTTGCCATATTCAAGCAAATGCAGGTGCACTTACTAAAACTATCTAGAACTAATCCTGTTCCCATAAGCTAGAAAATCAATGTTTCTGCTAACCCGTATTGTCACTGGAGCGTAGACTTTATGCAAACAACTTTTAAATTTTTGTTGGTGTGTGACGATTGTTTGTTGGTGGTGTAAATTTGGTTTCTATGAGAATTATTGAGGCCCACCAAGAGCTTAGATATCTTCTTCTTTGTTTTAATCCCCGCGTCTTACTACTCGTCCTTGTTATTATGCTTATGCACTAATTATTCTAATTGTTTAAGGAATCAAGAAGGCTATATTTAGAGGAAGTTTACCTGCATTTGCGTGAAGGGTGAGTGAAAAACAATTTTGACAAACCACCCTCAGTACACCCGACCGAGGTTCTAGACAACGTGATCAAAAGGGCAGTGCTTTTTGGAGTTTTTATTGAAAAATATCCCGGGGTTTAATCCTCGGTCCAGGCACAGGTTTATCTGATTGCCAAACCCTTCCTTCACCTCTGACAAGACATCTTGTGAATGTGGGAAATGCCAGGCCTCCACCGTGGTTCGAATTCCACGTTAAACTATCTCACAATCACCCTACCATTACACATTAGCGTAAGTGCGTACAACCCGAACGGTTAGTAAGACGCGGTGATAATAATAATAATATAGCAAAATATCTTCAAATCCCCAAGCTAACGACGTCGTTAAGTATAATCGTGATCCATTCAGTGTCTGTCAAAGTTCAAACCTCATGTTAGGACATATAATGCATTACAAATTATTTCACTATAGGTTTTATTTTTCAATCCCTTTACAATCCATAAAAGTTTATTAGATAGGTCCGACTTCTAGTCCTTGTTCTTTCTCATTAGGTTAAGTAAGATCGGCTGCCTTCATTATGGATCTTAGATTAAAGTGTTTTAAAAGAAAACAAGATATACATTCAACGGTTCTGAGCACCTGGACTTTCTTATCCTTTTATTGTAGTGTTATAAAAAATGTTCTCTCCTTATTACCTTGTTTTTACAACACTTTACAAATTGAAACCTAAAACCTGATCGGAATGATATGATTCATCTCAGTGATGGCTTGCTGTGGCCTTTTAAGCCAGAAATTAAGTTAACATTGCAATTCTTTCAACCATTTAAAACGTAAACCTTGAGACAAGCCCCCTGCCAAAATATGTACAAAAGGTGTGGCGAGTTGTTTTGTTGCTGATTGTATGTGTATGTACAGTAGCCCCATGGCTTCTTTGGTGCTGACTGACAGCTTTAAAAAGCTACCAGACCAAATTATGTATCCCTACGCCGAACCAAATAATCTGCAAAAACGTGTGTTTAGCAGCTGTCACATTTGACAGTCAAAATTTAGGTATATACCTAAATGTTGACTGTCAGAAGTCAGCTATGAGCTGTCAGTCAGCACCAAAGAAGCCATTAGGCTACTATAGCTGTAAAAAATTTGCGTTCAATGTAATCCCCGATTGTATTACGAACTGGAATAAGTGCCCAGAATTGCCTGTAGTAGCCACTCAATCCATAGCATGGTTAACCCTGACAATTTTATTTATTCCGACCAAGTTTTTAATTAATTTAAAATTATCAGATCCAAATTTTAAAATTTTGGTTTCGAGGTGCATATGTTCGTGCATAGGGTCTACTAATTGTTTTAAATTCAGCCTCTGCTTGCTATAGATAACACGCATTGCCCCGGACAGACAAACGCTCCATTTTATTACTATAGATAGTTAAATATAAGGACATTGATAGCTGGAGGAAGTTAGTCCACTAGATTTCTGTCACTTATTCATGTGATGTGATATACATCTGTCATGTTTGATAGATATTACCAATACCCATTAAATAACAATAATAATATAGCAAAATGTGCCCATCCTATTTGTCTAGTGGTATGAATCTCTGGCTACTCAAATATAAGTCCCGAATTCAATTTCCGGTGGTATCATAGATATTTTTCCCTAAGGGGAATTGTTCCTATGGTTGACATAGTCTGGTTAGTTAGTCTTAAGTTAGGTTTAAACTTTTACTGTCCCCACATAATCATCACCATTATCTCTTCATCTCCCCAGGGTGAAGTAACCGCATCTACTGGGTGTCTCAACCTCAGAAGATGGTTACATATCCCCCACTGCCGGTAAAAGACCGGGAATGTCTAACCGACAAACACTCGTGGCATATTCTTAAAAAAAAGTACGATATTTTCACTGCCCACTATAAACTATTTTTGGGGCTTAAGGCGCTACAAATGTATATTTAGTTTGGTTAGCCAGTGTTTGGGAGGTGGGGGGTTAAACTAAGTACTGGGATGAATTGAGGGTGGGTTTTTTTTCTTCATACATTGTTTTTCACTCTTCCTCTACGCATATGGGGAATATTTCCTCTAAACTTTACCTTTATCAACCCTACCCCCGATTGGTGTATTTGAAAGGATGGATTATTCAGATGGGCTACGCAGTAAGATATAATATGTTGGATTACAATGAAGATTGATAGGTTATATTATTTCCAATCAATGTTTAATAAGGTGGCTGAGTCAAACTCGGTGGTCTTAGGGTAAAGTGCTCTCCTCAGTAATCCTCAATGTTTGTGGGTTCAAACCCAGCCGGGGCCAACTGAGTTTTATTGGGCGATAAAAATTTGTATCACAACATTTTTCGGAGGGAGAAGTAGATCCGTCAGTCCCATGTCAATTGTGTTTGTAAAATAGCACTGGAAGGTATATGAAAATACCTTTCCTGGAAAAATTGGTAAACCCTTCCACTTTCGTCCATAAAAATTCTCGTGTGCTGATATAAATAGTCGGTTCAGAAAGTGCACGCTAAAAAAAAATGTTTTTAATGAATAAGGTGTTGTGGAAAGGATCGTGAGCTAAGGTAAATTTTTTAATAAAGTGTTGGTACAAAAAAAGAAAACCTGCTCCAGTGGCCGCATGGTCCAAGGCATCATACTCGCGTTAGACTAACCTGCCGATGACAGAGAGATAGGGTTTAGAATCCTAGTCAGATTTATTTAAGTTTTTTTTCTCCAAAACTGTTCTTCACGCTTCCTTAATGCAAATACGGGTAGACTTTCTCTAAATTCAACCCTACTCATCCCTAATTTAACTTATAGGTGTAATTAGTACATAAGCGTATTAACCTGAACAGGTAGTTGGACGTGGTGCTAAAAAAAAATAGGAAAACAGATATGTTGGGCCAAATAAATAAAATATTACTTTAGTGAACGTTTAATTTAATATTCTTCATATAATAATATAAATATTTATTTTTTATTTTTATCAGGCACTATGCAGTTTGAACAGGACTTTTTTTATTTTTATTTAAAAGGTCTCGTTTAAATAACACTCTGACAATAACAAATAGTAAATCATACTGGAAAGTATTATCTGTAGAAAATTAAATTAAAATTAGGTACTAAAGCCATATCTTATTAATTTTGTCCAAAAATATACCCAGCCCAGAATCGATCTAGAGCTATGAGTTAAAATCAGTGGTGTAGGGACCGTGAGGTACCTAAATTTTGAATAACGGGGACATAATGGTACCTGGGCCGGACAAGTTTTAAGATAAAAATTATCCCTAAGGCTTAAACAAACACTTCAAATATTGTTTTTGTTACTATGCTGCATATATTGTATTATTTTATGAATAATCATAATCAAAGTTGTTGTTCATCCTTTCTCTATAGATATTACTTTTATTTAGACTTAAACATAAAATAAGGGGAGATAAAAAAATTCTTTGAGGACTTAGAATTATATACTTGAGTCAGTAATTTGTTTTTATTTTCTCTAAAAAAATATTTTAAACGGCGCAGAAAATTATAACTACAACTTTTTATTATTTAATCAGAATTAGAATATTTTACAAAAAGTCTCTAAGGACACCCAAGGTTTTAAAATTGGCCGGGGGAGGGCCTTTTTACTTCTAGACTTCGTAAACAGCTGCTACAATCTCGATATTATCTTCCAACTTGTAACTACAGTTCACCTACACCCTACACTAAAAAGCATTATGGCCTTTCTGAATGAGATAGTCATCGAAGATTACTAAACTATTCCACTGCTACTCTTTTAAAGGATGATAATAATTTTGGAATATGCTTTCTCACATAAGCTATTTCAAAAAATATATTTGAAATGCTATCCGTCTTCTACCGCCAATTAATAATGACTGCTATGCCCTGATAAAATAATGATAGTGATTAAATGAGTCTATTTTTATCTTAAAGCATTCTGATCCGGACAGACTTTTGAATTTTTAATTACTTCCCAGCACCAAAGGGAAGGTGGCTGATGGCTCATTTCGACATGTTTTTCGTTGACGGGGAGGCTAGGGTTCGAATTCTGGCAGGTTGTGCTGAGGTGGATTTCCTTAAATGGTTCCCCAATCTTTCTCCACGCAAATTCTGGCACATTTCCTCTAAAACATACATTTATAATGTATATCTCCATCAGTGTAAATATGTGGCTCTAGCTGGTGGTAGTACGCACTGAGAAATAAAAATAAAATTAATCACCAACCATAATTAAAAATTTGTTCACACAAAAGAGTATTAGAGAGTAAATAAGAAGTAGTAAAATGGGCCTTCCTATACTCTAGGCGTGAGGTGTAGCTGGTTCAAATAAGATTATTTATGTTCTATGAATATGTGCACACATTGATTGGCATTTAGCAAGTAATATATTTGTTCAAGACTGCATAAAAAGCCTCACAATGAATACAAATACATTGCATATACCCTCACTCCATTTATTCTGAAAGATAGCAGATTACCTTGCTTGCAAAGCCTATGCTGAAACTCATAAACTAGGGCAATAGGGTAACCAGTCAAGGTAATACTATGATTACTCTCCAAGTTAAACGGCGAGTACAATAACAATAATTGGTCCACCCACTTCAGAGGCCGAATGGTCTAAGGCGTCACTCTCCTGTTAGATTTGTCTTGTCTTAAATTGACAGGGAAATTGGGGTTCAAATTCAAGTCGGGTCTACTGAGGGTAGTTTTTTCTATATTATTATTATTAGCACCGCGTCTTACTACCCGTTCATGTTATACGCACTTACGCTAATGTGTAATGGTAGGATGGTTGTGAAATTAAATGGAGGACCTACAGTTTAACATGGAATCCGAACCACGGTAGAGGCCTGGCATTACCCATATTCACAAGTTGTGAATAATATTTTCCTATATTGTTTGCCACTCTCTTTTCACGCATATGACGGTATATTAACTCTAAAGATCATATACGCGTATAACTTGAACGGGTCGTAAGATACGACAGTAAAAACACTATTTTTTCATATAAAAATAAATATAAATCTCAGGTGTTGGTATTCTAGCTATAACTTAAAATATCACATAGTGTTATACAACTTAGTTAAACCGGCCTCGGTGGCGTAGTTAGCTAACGCGCTAGTCGTATTGAGCTCGGCTGACAAGGACGGGGAGATCGAGGTTCGAGTCTCGATCAGGTGAACTGAAGGTGGTCTTCCTTAAATGGGTTTCCACTCTCCCTACACGCAAATGTGGGTTCACTTCCTCTAAATTCATCCTTACCACTTCCTAACCCATTAGCGTAATTAGTACTTAATCGTATAACCCAAACGGGTAGTAAGACGCGTTGCTAAATAAAACAAATTAAAACAATTTTGTTACGAAGGTGTTTAATGGACTCTCCTGAGAGGTATTTCTACCAGGTTTTATTGGTTCTTAAGTAGTGTGCTGTTATTAATTGATTTTTTTTAAATTTATTTATGTTATGAGCATTACCTGAACTATATTTGAACTTTAATTTTATGACAGCATCTTAGTAACCGTTCGGGTTATACGCCTATATACTAATTACACTAATGGTTTATAGGGATTGGTAAGGTTTAATTGAGACGAAGCGCGCCTACATTTGCGGGGAAGGAGAGTTATCAAACCATTCAGGAAAATCACCCTCAGTGCACCCAGCCAAGATCAAACCCTGATATCCTCGTCTTCAGAAAATATTTGAACTTGTTTTGTTAGGCGCATCGCTGGTTACGTGGCCCAGCTTATTTATTCTGATTTTCCGGTGGCCGGAAAGTTTAAATTAATCCTGGCCCTTTGTAATGAAGGTGTTTTTACTTTAATAGTTTTATAGGTGACCTGGCGGTCTAGGGGCAAGGTGTCGGACTTCTGTGCTGGCAGCCGGGGTTCAATCCTCGGACCCGGCGCAGATGTATCTGATTACCAAACCCTTCCTTCACCTCTGACAAGACATCTTGTGAATGTGGGGAATGCCAGGCCTCCACCGTGGTTCGGATTCCACGTTAAACTGTAGGTCCTCCATTTCATCTCACAATCATCCTACCATTACACATTAGCGTAAGTGTGTATAACCTGAACGGGTAGTAAGACGCGGTGCTAATAATAATAATAATAATAATAATAATAATAATAATAATAATAATAATAATAGTTTTATATTCTTACTTAACGCCAATGCGGGTAAGTTTCCTATAACGTATACTCTACTCAACCCTGCTAAAATTAAATATGTATACATTCTTTAAATTACAAAATCCCACCTGAACACAGAAAGAGAACACGTGTCCAGGAGTAGTTTTTAAATTTAAAGAATATGATATTTAAATGTGGTTATAACCGTAATTATCAAATATAATAGATTTGCTATTTAATCCGTATAAAATTGTTTAGCCTGGAAAATAAAATATATATAAATTTTTTTCAATCATAAAGTCAATATTTAATCTAAGTGGCAGGAAATTTACAAAAAAACACAAGAATTATTCAATATTTCTTAGCCAGTCAAAACACAATAAATTATTCATAGTTTTTTTTTATGTGAGACTAAACTTTATCTGATGACTGTACACGTATTTTCTCCAGCGGGGAATGTAACAAGTTTCTTCTTGATTGCAATACCTGTTAGCATGTTTTACTTTCAGTTCCTTGTCTCGATAGGTGATTGCGCGCGCACGTGAGAGCCTATCTCTTTCTAAAGGGAACAATAACTCAACAGTAGATCTCCAGAGGTCCGAACCCGGAACAAAGACCATGGGGGTCAAGATCACTCGGCCTTATTAGGGGTGGAACGAAGCCGTTGTCTGCCTGCATCTGGCACGATTATTTCTCAGGAGTAAGAGTAGACAAATTTATTGTTTTCAAGCGTGACTTACTACTGACGAACAATGAATGTTCTTAATGATATCATGATGCTTTTTAATTGCCATAAGAGAATGGGAAACTGATAAAATTATGTAATTTTGTATAAAAAGATACATTTTTTCACAATATAAGTTTAGAAAGAGAATTTTAAAAATAATTTAGATGTAAGAAACTATTATTTGGAATACAGCTATTGATCTTAATTCTTAGTACAGTATATATATATATATATATATATATATATATATATAGACTCACTTGATGGCTTATCAAAGATCAAATATATTTATAGCAAAGGTATTTTTATTATTAGATATTTTCATGCAAAAATATACATAGAAAATAACATATTAAAAATATAGATTTTTTTTAACTTACTCTAGGACAATAGTCATTCGAAAGCTCATTGACGCACTTACAAAACTACTCCACATATCACTATCTTGAGCTAATTCTATCCAGTCCACATCATTACACCCTATCTCTATTTGAGCTAATTATATCCAGTCCACCTCATTACACCCTATACTTATTTGAGCTATTTCTATCCAGTCCACCTCAATAAACCCTATCCCTATTTAAGCTATTTCTATTCAGTCCACCTCCTTACACTCTATCCCTATCTTGCTCTATTTATATCCAGTCCACCTCATTACACTCTTTCCTTATCTTGAGCCAGTTCAATCCAGTCCCCCTTCATTACATCACTCTATCTCTTTCAGGTATATTCTAATGCTATATGTACCGGGTATGTAATCCATCATTATGTAACCTCTTCCATTACCAACGGCCCCCTATCTTCTTGGACCAAATATCGTCCTAAGCATCTTGTCTTCGAATACCCTAAGTTGTTTTCGTCCGAAATATTTGGAATAATATAGTTTTTTCTTCTTCTAGGAAACATTTTACTGAAGATTTTTCATTAAATAGGGCTTAGTAAAATGAGAAATAGATCTTTTAGTGTAGTAGTTATTTTGTTCAATGGAGGAACATTAAAATTGATTTAACTTTTGATGAACTCTCTATTAGAATATACTTTTCAATCAAAACTATCTGTTTGTGTTAAACTCCTCTGTAAAAGTCGTATTTTCGTATATTCCCCAATTTATCTTTGAAAACATGTATTAGAAATAACTTTTTATTTTTATAATTATTATTCAGTTTTCACCAAAAACATTATGCTTACAAATTTTTTTTTTAAAATTTCAAGTCTGATTTTCTCTTTATGGAAAGAATAAAGTGAGGGTATTTGGTTACTCTTTATATGTATCTTGTTGTTTGATATTATTAATTGGCGATGGGAATCTGAAACTTTCAATAGACGGGATTTGTGTGACGTTTCTTTACGTCTCTTATGAAATTTTTGAATCAATTAATTGCACATACAGATTTGAACCTATTAATAGAATATACGGGAATTACAATTCCTTAATAGTGTTTGAAAATCCTATTGGGGTAAGCCGTTGATTTAAAAATATTAACTATATTTGTGAAATTAATGATTTAAATACCATACTTTTAATCAAAGTTAGTAATTTAAAGTGTAGACAAGTATTACATTTGTAAGCTAATTCAAGCAATAATTGATACTTTAAGCCTAGTCAGTAATAAACTTAAATCTTATTTTATAACTAATGTAAATTAGGTGTTTTTCAATTTGCTGAAGGGCACAATACTTAAAATTTATGAACATTTAACAGTTATTCAGTAAATTACAAGTATTATATGTATGCAATACGTATATATGTAAAGATAAGTTAATCTCAAACATGATATTTAAACTAATTAATCATTAAAATATGTTAGTTAAAATATTCAATAATTAGGAAAATTTAAAGAAGAAAATGTTTAACCGGATATACAAATATTATCCAAATAAGAACTTTACTACTTTAAAAATTTAAACAAACAGGAAAATATCGTTAGTTATTTTTAAATACGGTTTAAAAAAAGTAAATTGCCAAACTATTATATTTTTTCTTATCACATCGCTCTACATTAAATGAGAGGGACTGATGTCAGAAAAATAAGTGCCCTTTTATTTTTTGGTATTTATCTAGTACTCCTAAGACGTGATACGTTCTTGCAATACAATAAACAATATCAGACCGAATAAAACAATTGAAATAATGTGCCGGTCAGACCACAAAGTGCTCAATTAAAACTCATATTAAGGATTGTTTCAAAGCAAGTTTAGTTTAGAATGACACAGTAATTTTGTCTGAGAGAATCCGACCAGGTGATGGTGTAAAAACAACCCAGTTTCGACCACTTGTCATAAACAGGTTTACAAACAAATTACTACTATTTACTATACTTTCTACACAATAGATAGTTATAAACGGCCACTTTGGCTACGGTCTTGATCTTTGTAAGAGTGTATCACATAAAATACATCTATTCTTTATGTAACATAATAGTGGATCTTAAGAATCGCTCTACGCCATAGTTTATGGTTTTTGTCTATTATGTGTGTTTGTTAAAACATCATTAGTTGAGCTAACTGAGCAGATTTTTAGCTTCTTAGGCTGAATATCCTAATATGCTAAGCTAAACACGCTTACAATTGTCGCATTATTTGAATGTGTACATTTAGTGTGTTCCGTGAGCTAGCAGTACTTATTACGGAATGAATTCGGAAAAATATGCCAATATTTATTACTCAATTTGTGCCACAAGTATAGCCCATTCCCATAATTTGTGTCACCGTTGTCTTTGAGAAAACACCTAAAAAATTTGAGTTCGGTTGGCAGCACCCACTATGGCAATAATTTTTAAGCTTATGCCAATATTTATTATGTGAAATTGGCAGTAAGCAAAGTTTTTAGGTGTTTTATCGAAAACTATAACGTCACAAATTATTAGATATTCTTTCATCATAGATTCAATACTAAACATTGGCATAAGTGTCCGAGTTTGCACCGTTATGTGTGCTGCCAACTTTACGGATCTCATTTTATCGATGTTGAGGGATCGGTGCAGAAAAGTGCTAAATCTTCCGCCAGTCAATCAAGCCACTGTTCTAGACCTGTCTTGTGAGATGCTTGTATGGGAGCTTGCGGTTATGTAAATCAGGTATGCACCATGTATGGTGGTGTGAAACTTCACATATTTTCTTATTTAAGAGTGGCAAAGGGAGAGAGAGAGAGAGAGAGAGAGAGAGAATAAGAGGGAGAGAGAGAGGGGGGTGAACAATGGCAGATTTAAAAAATTTACACCCCCAGGCACAGTTATAATATGTGCCCACTATCCCCATTTCTTTTTGTCAAGGGCTTTAGGAAATTTCAAAGGAAAGAGGTGTTGGGGTAGGGGGGGTAAGGGGCGGAATTTAGTATTCGAGAAAAGATTTCTAAGAAAGATAATCAAGCATGTACAATTTGTACATGCCCTATAGTAGCTTGAGTTAACATTATGAAGAAGGGGGGACTGACGTCACTTACAAAGCGATTGCAAAGTACAGTTATTTAAAGATAGATATTGTCGTTATGACTTTAACTTGACTTATTTTGATGTTAGTCAATAATTTTTAAGATTATTATAAAAAACAAAATATTATAATAAAAGTAGAACTAATGTTACTGGAAAAGTGATATAAGTATCAACGACATAGTAAGATTTTTCTCTTTTGTGCTCTTCTAGCTCTAACTAGGCTCCGGTAATTGTATTCAATATTGTTTTTTATTACCTTCTCTCCTTCTAAAGGCGAACTCTAATGAAATTCAGCGAGTGTCATAAAGTAGTTTATCTCTAAATACTGGCGTTAAAAATGTACTCTGTTATTACTATGCATATTAATAATAACCACATTATAATTTGTCCTAGTGAAGTAATGGAAATAATTTATAATCATAAGAGGAATATTCTTGAATCATTAGATGAGTGGTAAAATAATTTACCATTTTTGAGTTTCATCATAACGTTACTAAATCAAACGTATATATATATATATGTATATGTGTGTGTGTGTGTGTGTGAAATACAAAATGTTCTTATTTGTAAAATTCGAAAGTTTTTTTTTTAAATATTCCAGCTGTTTAAATGGAACAAATTAACTCGAAGTTTATGAGGTTTTAGAAATTTACACTTTAATTTAATCCATCCAAACATCCTCCAATGGGTTACAATAAAGAAATAAAAGCAAGTCCAGCTCTTTTCTAACATTCACGTATCGACTAAAATGTTTGATGGTTTAACGTGCCATCTGTAGATCAGATAAGTTAATATTTAAATGGGATAGTATATAATCTTCAATTTAACATCTAATCTCCATTATTTGTTTTATTTTATTTCAGTATATCATAAACATGATAGTTAAAATAATGATTTTGTAGCCGCTTTAATATTTGCTAACCGATTCTTCCATTCATTTTCTCACTCATCCCACAGCCCACTATTTGGCGGCTCCTCCAAATCAACCCCTCCATCTACAGCAAGCCACCACTGCGAAACATTTACCTGATTTCTTATTATTTGTTACTGTAGGTCTGTGGACGCTGTACTGTATCCCTACAGACTAGCCAAGCATTTAAAATATCATGATCGATCTCGGGTCTCTTGAGGTAAAGTGCTCGCCTCAGGACCCAATGTTCTTGGGTTCAAACTCAGCCGGGGTTAATAGATTTTTCTTGAACGATAAAAATCCATTGCACAATTTCCTTCGGGAGGTAAGTAAAGCCGTCGGTCCCATGTCGATTGTGGCATGTAAAAGAACCTTGGGAGGTAAGTGAAATTACCTTTCCCTGCCTAATAGGTAGTCTCTTTCTCTCTCGCTCATAGAAATTATCGTGTGCTGATAAAATCAATAAGATTAAAAAATATACGTTAAATATCTCAAAGAAATAAAATTTATAAAAATATCATATAAATATAAAAAATAACAAAATAATTTAGAGCTATTAACTTTACTTTAAAAAATAAATAAAATAAGGGTTTCTTGTATTATTTTATAACAATCAAGTAAAAGTAAAACATAAGTCCATCATAAAATAATTACAGTATACTAGATTCAATAATTTAAAATCTGTGATAGTTATTTAACAACAATTTATTGTATCAGAGATAGCTATTTATAATTGGGCATAAGAATACATAGTAAATTACAGTTTCAATCTATAAAGCCCCATCCAGATATAGTTTTTCATACAAAGATGTTTTTTTTGGTGTTCAGTTCGCTTTACTCCTCGACCGGGTTATCCGAATATTATTCACAGCAATGAGGTGGGGATGAGTATGATATAATTTCTAAGGAAATGGACTTGAATTTGCGTTGGAAAGTGAGAAGTGGGAGACCCAATACATCTGACCAAGACTAGAACCCTAGCCTCTCGAATACTGGCAAGCCACAGCAGATGAGATAAGAATATTTGTCATTGTTGTGGGTTACATTAGAAACTCTGGTGCAACACAAATTGAAAACCCTTTCTTAATATTTATTCTTGATGTTAGGTATATTTAGGTGTATGGTTTGTTCTGTTTTTTGAATAGCATGTAAATATCTTAATTTTCTGAATTTAATAACGATAAATTTGCCTCTTCTTTTCTGTAAAGGAGAAGTAGTGGCGCAAAATATAATCAATTTAAAAATAAAGTACAACACATTAATATATATCTATTTGTGCAGTGTGTGAGCAAATGAAAAATCAAGCAAGATTAAGATTACTTACTTACTATATTTAATTACATTACTTACTACTAGAATTTTAGTGCCTCACATAAGTACGCCACCTATTCCTATCTTGAACGAGCTCCATCCAATCCACCTCATTAAACCCCGTCTCGATCTTGAACTACGTTGTTCTATCTAGTCTGCCTCATTACACCTTATCCCTATCAAGGTGACCCGGCGGTCTAGGGGTAAGGTGTCAGACTTCTGTGCTGGCGGCCGGGGTTCAATCCTCGGTCCCGGCATAGATTTATCTGATTACCAAACCCTTCCTTCACCTCTGACAAGACATCTTGTGAATGTGGGGAATGCTAGGCCTCCACCGTGGTTCTGATTCCACGTTAAACTGTAGGTCCTCCATTTCATCTCACAATCACCCTACCATAAAACATTAGCGCAAGTGCGTATAACCCGAACGGGTAGTAAGACGTGGTGCTAATAATAATAATATCCCTATCTTCAGCTAGTTCTATCCAGTACACCTCATTACACCCTATCCTTATCTTGAGCTAGTTCTATCCAGTACACCTCATTACACCCTATCCCTATCTTGAGCTAGTTATATCCAGTACACCTTTTTATATCCTATCCCTATCTTGAGCTCTTTCTATACAGTACACCTCACTACACCCAATCCCTATCTTCAGCTCGTTCTACCCAGTACACCTCATTACACCCTATCCCTATCATAAGCTTGTTATATTTATTCGACCTCATTACACCCCAACTTTGTCTTGAACTAGTAATATCCAGTCCACATGTGGTTTGCCAAGAGATATATAATACTTGAAATAAAAGTTAAATTTTAAATCAAATCCTAGAAATAAAAGTATCCTGCCAGACAAAATATCTATTTCATGTCCGTGTTATATTGCTTGAGACCAAAGCGTTGGCAACCCTGATCGCCCCATGAAAAAAATGTATATCCCTATAACATGGTAATAAGCTTGAATGCATTACAATTAATACTACGTTTGTTTTCACAACATTTATTTGAAATAAAAAGCTCTTTATAACCATCAAACTATGCAAACACTGACAATACGAGAAAATAAGTTCTAAGAACATGCCAAAATGATCAACGCTTTGAGTGATGAATTTTCTCGCAGGTTTGACGACTTTCGACAAATTAAAAAAGGTTTGTCGATAGTTCGCGATCCATTTTAAGTTGACATTGATAGTGCATTGAGTAAACTTGAACTTGAGATGATGATAGACCTGTAGTGTTATCCTGGCCTAAGGGAATGACACAGCCATGAAGAAATTTTAAATTTTACAATTCTCTTGATTCTGATAAATTCGCAAACATTCAATATTTTACTCGAAAAATGTTGGTCATTTTTGGATCGACCTTTATATGTGAACAAACATTTTTTATGATGAATCTCAATAAAAGCTCCTTACGATCAAGTATTTTTTGATGAACATTTACAAGCAGTTTTAAGAATTTCAACGACTAAATTTACACCTGATATCAAAGAAATGATGAAAGATATGAAAAATTTGCATTAATCTCATGAAGTCATGTTTTATTGGAGAATTATTACTTATTTTAAAACTTTTTATCTTTTCTATATACATTTCTATTTATATAAAATAAATTGTATTTTATTTGGCGGCCAGTTATAATATTTAAATCCTCAAAGTGGCCCTTCAGCCAAAACATTTTCCTAGGCTTGTCCTATGCGCATCTTGAGCTAACTTTATCCAGTCCACCTCATTACATACTATCCTTATATTGAGCTAGCTATATCCAGTCCACCTCATTACATACTATCCTTATATTGAGCTAGCTATATCCAGTCCATCTCATTACACCCTATCCCTATCTTGAGCTAGCTATATCCAGTCCATCTCATTACACCCTATCCCTATCTTGAGCTAGCTATATCCAGTCCATCTCATTACACCCTATATCTATCTTGAGCTATCTATATCCAGTCCACCTCATTACACCCTATCCCTATCTTGAGCTAGCTATATCCAGTCCACCTTATTACACACTACCCCTATCTTGAGCTAGTTCTATCCAGTACACCTCATTACACACTACTTATATCTTGAGTTAGTTCTATCCAGTCCACCTCACTACTTCCTATCTCTTTCAAGTCAATTCTAATGTTATCCTACCATCTGCGTCTATGTCTTCCCAATGGTCTAATCTCAATGTGTTTGTCAGGTAATACACTGAACACAGTTCTAGAATCTCCCATTCACGCTGCATATCCTGCGCACTGTAATCTGCGAGATTTGATTATCATTACTATATATCTTGAGATAAGTACAGGTTATGTAACTCATTATTTGGTAATCTCCTGCACTTCCTAATATCTAGAATTTTTTTTGACTAAATATATTCTTAAAGACTTTGTTTTCGAACACCCTAAGCTTCCTTTAGTCATATAAGGTAAGAGACTGTTTCACAACCGTAAAATTATTGTTTTGTATATTGTAAGATTAATATTAAACCTACAAACTGTTGTTACAGTTAGATAACCTCCTAATTAGCACCTTCAGTACGTCCAGTGATAGCTTTAACAGTAACCTTTGTCAAAAGAAATTTGTCCCAGTGTCTGAATACATAAACTGTTAATTAATAAGATTAATAATCCACGAAATGAACTATAACGTACGTTCCACATTATCGATATCACACTCCGGCGGGCAAAGTGTGAATACAAACAAGCCTCCTCCATGCAATTCTATCACGCCACAAAGACTCCCTTCGGCATATTCTCCAGCTGTAGAGCCCTTACGGGCTCTTTTCAACCGTTGTATCCTGATATCTATTGGTCTCTTTCCACCCACCATCTTTAAAAAATAACCTCTTGGTATTATTGAAGGTTTCATTCTCATCATATTGCCAAAACCCTTCAGCCATGTCATTTCCAGCAGTTAAATTACACTTTGTCGTAATCCTACATCTAGGCTTACTTCTTCATTCCTTATTTTATCACGTCTTGTTTTCCGGAAACTTGCTAGAAGGAATTACATTTCTAATTCTTGTATTTAATAGTTGTCTCCCCTAATTAGGGTTGCTGTTCCCAGTCCGTAGGCTAGAAGGGGTAGCAGGTTTATAATAGTATTATTTACATTGTAACTTAATTATACACAATAAATTTCAATGTTTTTTATTTGTAATAAACACTTTTCTAAATCTTAAACACTCTTATTAATCTATTTCAAATTAGTATAAAATACATTTAAAAGAAGAATTGAACAAAAGGCTGTAGTGTCCACCGGTTTCTGAATGAGTTGGCTTTATTACCGTATTGTGACGTATTTTTTGCCTTTCTAATAAAGGTGGAAACCTGTGGTGAGAAAGTTCGTCTTTGACATGCTCGTTAAAGTCTCTTGTGTGAGATTTTTATTGAATGAAACGAGTGACTGTTTTATACTGTTTGGTTTATTATGAAATGTATTTAAAACATATAGTTTGAGGTTATTTTGTGCATGAACAGATCTAAAATTATTCTACCAGTAATTCACTAAGCTACTACAGATGCCTTGTTATTTTATCATTCAACTGATTAGACCCGCTTCCATACTCGAATGGTACAACACACCAAGGCGTCACCCTCATAATAGAATGGACTTTAGATAACGGGGAGATCGGGTTTGTTAACTTGTTTTAAAAGAAAATTTCAATAATTTTATTAGTGAACGTGATATAATAATAGTATTAAGAAAATTATAATTCAGATTACATTTTTTTGTGAAATTTATCTATAGTTAAAATGTATTAAATAAATTTGTATACAAAATTTAGAAACATTAACATATATGTGATTTAACATAATTATAAGAAGATTTAAGGAGATATTAGGCATGATACAAGAGATACATTACAGGTGTTATGATGTTATAATATTATAAAATTAGGAAAAAATTTTAACACGTTAAAAATAAAAGATCTAAAATGTATATAAATTACGTAACATCGATTTTGTAAAATGTTAGATGTTGTTTATGATCCCTTGTTCCTTGCACTTGGCAGCTAAGTTGTCTATTAATGTCAAACTTAGCTGCCATATGCAAGAAACAAGGGGGGATCATAAATATCTAAGGAATATAATTCTTATGTTTTAAACATAACTTTGTTGCGTTTCTATTTAACATCAATTGTACAGCATCATCAAATTTTTTACTCCTAAGCTATATTGTGTACATCATGCCCGTTTATATTATTTTTATTAATTTAAACATTTACATTTTTATAAACTCAATATAATTTTTATACTTTTTAGATGTTATTATTTTAACGTGTCAATATTTTTTCTCAGTTTTATAATATTATAAATTCGTAACACCAATATGTGATCTCTTGTGTCACGCCTAAAACTTTCTTAAATCTTATTATATTTATAGGGTGACCTGGTGGTCTAGGGGTAAGGTGTCAGACTTCTGTGCTGGCATCCGGGGTTCAATCCTCGTTCCCGGCAAAGATTTATCTGATTACCAAACCCTTCCTCCACCTCTGACAATACATCTTGTTAATGTGGGAAAGGCCAGGCCTCCACCATGGTTCGGATTCCACGTTAAACTGTAGGTCCTTCATTTCATCTCATCAATCACCCTACCATTACACATTAGCGTAAGTGCGTACAACCCGAACGGGTAGTAAGACGCGGTGCTAATAATAATAATATTATATTTATAATATATAACACTTTAAATGCATTTCAATTTTGTACATAAAATTACTTAATACATTTAAATGATAGGCCCCACATATATTTCTCAAATTATTTATTTTGAATTATAATTTTTTAAATATTATTTTGTACTTTAGTTAGATGTACTGGGGGTGGTTTACTAAATGGCTACACGCCTACACTCTACTTCCACACAAATTCAGTGTGCACTTCCTTTAAATTCAACCTACCTCATATTTAACACGTAAGTGTAATTAGTACATATATGTGTACAGACCGAGTGGTTAGTGAGAGAAGGTGAAAACAAACAAACTAATTAACACGTTGAAATAAATAGCTTTGATAACTAAAATGTTGTATTTTTATATATGTTAAATTTCTGAATAATATTTATACTAAATAACATAAAGTACCTAATAAAATAAATAATTCTCTTATCTACCACTTCTTCGTTTAAAAAGCATTTCAAATTTGCAAAAGAGTGTTACATGTTTTAAGTACTTTTATTGGTTTGAGTAATTATTTCCCTCATTTTGGTTTTTATAATCAATATCCTTTGGTTTATTGGAAACAGACTTAGGTTGAACGTAGTTTATTCGATTAAAAGTGTCGTAAAAAATAATTTAGTACTTTCAAAAACAGACCTTAAAACTCTAGATTTAACCTATTATTTTAATATCTTTTTATAGCTAAAAATGTGGATGTTTAAGCTCCTAAGCCTAGTGTAGAAAGTATTGTAATTAAATAAAATTTAGAGTAATATATTATAAGTATAGTCATAGGAAAAGCCATTTATAAAATACAAAAAAAGTGGTTAAAATTGATAACATTTTACATTTTTATGAGTGTTATTTAATAGGCATTGATAATCCATATCACACGTGACAGCTACATATCTTAGATCCAGGATATTTTATAACTGTCAGATAAGGTTCTTCCAATGAAATTAGAACTGTAGCTTATTTTTTCATAATAATTTATTAACTTTAGTAAGTAGTATAGGGACCGGTATATTCCGGTGACGTCAGAAATTGTACCGTTATGTTCGGTGAGGTAAGAAGTAGACGTCAGTACTCTC